>OY747125.1:37830663-38125263 GCA_963556465.1 Berberis vulgaris | reverse complement strand
GTAATCTTCTTGTGTTCTTCCCTGTGAATTGTATGTTAGAACTAGCTTGCAAGATAATTGATATTCTGCCCGGCGTCAGGAACTCAAAGAAATGTAATAGATGCAAACAATATGGGCACAACAAAACTACTTGCAAAGGCATAGCTGCTAGTAGTTCTGAGAGGAGGTCATGTTCTATTGGCTTGAGCAATATACTTGGTGGTGATGGTGGTCCACAACAGAGGATGAGGATGGAAGAAGAAACAATGTCATGTACCCTAGCAGCTAGTGGAGAAGGTATGATCATGATGAGTCAGAATTTGACTCAGTTCCATGGTTTAAGGTAAAGGTTGGTGACTTTTGTGCAACTTTTTGGTATAGTTAGTACATATGATAAGACATTTATATGTTAGTTTTGATGTTTGTAACCATGGCATGTCAGTTTTTTGGGTAGATGTCGTGTATATGTTAGAATGAATGATTACAAACAGTGTTTTTGGGTATAGGTTTATGTATTTTGGTATAAATGGTACATACAATGGCATGTCAGTTTTTGGTAGATGTCATGTATGTGCAAAAATGACAATGGTTACTTGGTTGTACAAACGAATATGTGATGTAAGACTAATCAGATGTTAGACAAGAAACAGTAGTTTCACAGGTTGTGATGTACTAATCTGATGGAGTGACAAGAAACAATGGGAATGTATGTAAACAATGCAAGACTAATCTTAATTTCAGCATTTTCAGTTGAGCAGGTTATTCATTTCAATTATGAATGGCAGGTTCTGCGAATGTTAAGCAGATTCTGTGAATGTTAATTTCATATCAGGTTATTCTATTTAGTCCATGCATTTCATTTTCAGTTTGAGCAGGTTATTCATTTTCAGGTTGCTGGTCATTGCATTTTCAGTTTGAACAGGTTATTGCATTGCATTTTCAGTTTGAGCATTGCATTGCATTTCCAATTTCAGTAGGGTATTGCATTTTCAGTTTGAGAAGGTTATTGCATTGCATTTTCAATTTGAGCATTGCATTGCATTTCTAGTTTCAGAAGGTTATTGTATTTTCAGCTTGGGCAGGTTATTTAAGTTTGAGCATTGCATTTTCAGTTTGAACAGGTTATTGCATTTCTAATTTGAGCAGCTTATTGCACTTTCAGTTTGAGCAAGTTATTGCATTTTCAGTTTGAGCAGGTTGTTGGTCATTGCGTTGCATTTTCATTTCAGAATGGCAGGGTGCTGGTTCATTCAATCCATGCATTTCAGTTCGGCAGGTTGGTGGTTCTTCATTTTGTGATTTCAAGTATGGCCATTAATTTCAGCGTTTCAGTCCATGCATTTCAGTCTAGTAGGGTCATTACATTGCATTGGATTATGTTGGTCATTGCATTGCATTGATCATTTTAGTCCAGATTGCATTGGATTATAATGGTCATTGCATTGATCATTGTCATTGCATTGGCATCCATTAAGAACTCAAACAAGAATATCATGGTCATTCACAAATAAAGTAAGTCAATTATACAATAATTTACACATAATCCATATTAAAAAAATAAAATTTTCTTTTTGATGCCCACATAATTCCTACATTTATCACTTGGTACCCATCTTCTCCAAACAGATTTTCGCACCAGTTCCACCAACAACGAATTGAGGGGGTGTGCGGAGATTATATATGGGAGCATTGGCTCGAATAGACTCACCTCTCATAGCATCAAGGGTTATGCAATTATGTAGTTCAGTCCATGTCAGACTATGGTTCTCTTTCCCTCTTCAACAAACTCTGTTTCGTTGGGATAAATAGGAAAGAGGGAATAGAGGGAAAGAAGCATGTAATTAGCACGTGCTGGTAAGGGGTAAATGGGGTATTTCAAGAATATTAATATTTTCTGGTAGTCAAACAAGTTGACTTAACGGTCAAACGCAAAAATGGGGGTTATACTGAATTGAAATAACTAGTAGAACCCAATAATGGTTTCACCAAAGTTAGTGGGGGCTAAAAGGTAATTAACCTTTTTTTAATCCTTAACCCCTCCCACCCCATTGAAAGTTGAAGAAGATGTTGATGGTCGAGATTCATTTTCTATAATTGCATGTTTGTAAATATAAATCGTGTAAAAGAGCAAAACAAATGAACATAAAACTTAAAATGAGTATGTGGAATGTACATATGGCGAAGAGAGAAAGTTTTGTAATTTTTCTCAAATTAAAAAGGGTTTTTTTTTCTTCCAATTGCTTAAAATATTGAGATTGACCTAATAACACAACCCGCTTCCTATAGTGCCAACGCCATGGGAACTACAATATCTTACAAATCAGTTAGGTATTTCACTATTCATAAGAATTTGGAGATAAAAAATGGCTAAGATTAAAAGTTGAGGAAGATGTTGAGCATTCAATTCATTTTCTATAATGGTATATTTGTAAAGATAAAGCATGTAAAAGATCAAAATAAAAGAAACATAAAATTTAAAAGGACACCCCCTCAGTACTAATTTCTAATTGGACATACCTCCCTTAGAGATGATTATTTAGACATGTTCCCCTGGACTGAATTTTCCGTATTTGATTGTTAGTCATATATTTTATGACCAAAATGCCCATCATGTGAGGAGCACACGCATGTTTAGAAAATTTGTCAACGATTAAAGGCTACAGTTAAAACAAAATGTAAATTAAAGTGTTACACAATTGACGGCTTGGATTGTAATAAAAAAAATTCATCTTCTTATTCATCCCTGGCAACCTCCCACTACCCACCACCAAGGATTGTGATTTTGTTTTTCAAGGTAATTTCGGTAAGTTGATTTTAAGAAATATTTTGTGAAATATTTCGTTATGTATAGAAAAAAAGTAAAAATTTTGATTGTAATTTTGAAGTTATCAATATAAGTTAAGCATTTTAAACTCTTACATATTATATAAAGAGTACCATGAAACTCGTAATGTCATACAAACCATATATTGCATAAGAATCACTTATATAACAAAATTTTAATACTAAACTAAAATTATAATGGGTTAAAATGTACTGACATTGAGATTGCCCTAATGAAAAAATAAATAAATAAATAATCGGTAACTAAATTTCGACATTTTTCGAGAAATCGCAATCCTTGCCCGCCACTACCACTCAAGGATCTCTCATTCTTTCTCTTAAGTCGTAACCCCAAGCCCACCCCACCTCCATCACCATGACCACCACCATTTTGATTTCTCTCTCTCATCATCTGAACACCCACTGAAGCTATAATCTTTTCCATTCGATGATGTTAAAGGCAGGTTCAAAATCTACTTGAGGATCACATTAAGAAACCCCCCAAGCTCACCCCAACCCTTTGCCAAACTCATAAAAAAATACCACCCAATATCACTATATTCTCTGCCCATCGTTGAGGAGATCTTCTCCGAGAAACTCAAATCAAATCAACTCCACCAATTTAGATTTCAATTGATAATGCTTGCTTGTTACTGCTCAATTAGAATCCTAATCATTTATGTAACAAACTGAACACATTTCCCACTACAACAAAACCATAAGAAGGACCAGGGGCGGAGTCAGGATTGCTGACAAAGGGGGGCAAAAAAGGTTTGAAAAGACCAATTTACCCCTGAACGTGATTTTACGAACCGAACGAAGATTTTTTTTTCTTTTTGAACTCCCAGCAAACCCATCCTCACCAACCCTCTCACTTTCTCCTCTTATCCTTCTCCTTCTCTTATATTTTCTCTCCCTCACAAAGTCTCTCTCACTCTATAATCTCTCAACTCTGCCTCTCATCTCACTCCCAATTCACTCAACTTCGATCGAACCCTGAAATGCGAACATATTGGTAGCAGGGATTTGTATAGAAATGGGGGACCTAAACTTTAAAAATAACCCATAATATATTTTTTAGTGGAGTTCAGAGCCAAAACGGTATACAAAAGGGGGCAATCTAAACTTTTAAAAGGGGGGAAATATAAAAAATTGAGTAATTTAGTGGAATTTTTCATAAAGATAAGGGGGGCAGCTGACCCCCTTATCCTAAGGGTAAATCCGCCCATGAGAAGGACCTCCATCACCTCTTCTTTGTTCTCCTTCTCCTTCTCCACCACCACCACCCACACCACCCACACCAAAGAAACCATCATCATCATATCTCCTCCTTCACATCTTCCTCCATCTCCCCCACCCAATGAAACAATGCAATCTATTCAAAGCAGAACCAATGAAACTCATTCATCTTCAATCAATCTAGATGACTCTTTTGGACCGTGGAGACGAAGGGTGTTCGAATTCCTGGACTGTGGAGGAAGTGGAAGGGGAAGCAGGAGAGCGTTGTAACCGGACTGAGGGCTTCATCATTGGAGGGGGAAAAGTGGAGGAAACCCTAAGATGTGGAAGAGGTTAAAGGGGTGAGAGTACTGGTGGACCAGGGTTTTAGTCGAGGAGAGGCAAAATGTTAAGGAATTGTTAGTCGCTAATGGGAGTTATTAGGGCGAAGCTGGAAGTTTCTCTGTCTCGGACCAAGGATTGTGATTTCGTGAATTTTTTATGAAATTTCGCAAAATATTTCTTTTCTTTAGGTCTTGAAATTTAAAATGTCGAAAAAGAAAAGTATTTTTTTTGACGAGTTATTTAAAAAAAATTTGTAAGTTTTGACATTTTTATATAAAACCCAAAAAGTTATGAAGCAAATTGCAATTTTTCGCTCAAATATTTTCGTCATTTTTCTTAGATTTCGATATTTTTCGTGTAAAACCCAGAAAATTATGAAGCAAACTAAATTTTACTTAAAGTATTTAGACTTCATTATATGTATTTAATGTATAGGTTTATTTACTTGTATCTTACTTATCCACATATTTATATATGTTTGACTTACAATCAAAAAAATTTACGTTTTTTCTGTATATAACAAAATGTTTCTTAAAATCAGGAGACCACAATTATTTTGAAAAATGAAATGAGAATCCTTGCTCCGAACTGATAATTTAACAACAAATTATACTAACATCTACAAGTAAACACTAAAATAAAAAATAAAATTTTAATTGTATTTTTTTGTGAACTTAATCTAGTATTGTGCACTTATTTGTACAACTATATAAAGTACATTGTATATATCATATTAAATCGGGTATAATATTTTAAGCTAAATTTTGATCAAGTCATCGGCAATTTAACAAAGGCAAACAAGCATAATAACTAGAATATATGATTAAAATTGTAAAATAATTAAGATAAGTATGTACGTTTAATTTGAAAAAAAATAATCTAAAATGTGCGAATATGATAACATCCTAATTACAAGTGTATAGAAAAGTGGTTTTTTTTTTTGGAGGGGGGGTTACGAGCCAATCCAACCCCAACATTTTATATGAGTTGAGTTTGTTATCTTAAATTTAATTATAGATTTTTTGTGGGTTTTATTTTATGACATTGTTTTTTGTTTGGGTTTTATACTACTTGTGAACAAACAAACCTTTATTAAAGTATTTTTTTTCTTTTTAATGTATTCATATAATTGCATAAAAGTATCTTATGAAAAAAAAAATTTAGGGATGGTAACAATCAGAGAGAATAAAATAAATCTCTACATACGTTATAACAATTCTTACGCTCCAAAGGAATCAAACTTGAATCATTAGTAATGAAGGTTTAAAAACCAACCATTGAACAAATAATTAATAAGTCCTTCATGGACTGAAGTTTTATAATAACATGTCATTACATTTATATTAAAAACTTTCAGAAATGCTAGGTATATACCTTTTTCTTAAATTTAGGAGAGGCAACTACCCCCTATGTAGGTCCACCACTAGGCGAGAGGAGAAGGCAAAACCTAAACCCTTTTGAGGGTTTTCATTGGTTTTGCGTGAAAGGTGTGTTAATGGCTGGTTGGAAAGGGAGGGAAAAGTAAAGAAGAAAATGAGAACGTCAGAATGCAAAGGGAAAGAGTTCTTTTTTGGGATGAAACAAAGGGTTCTCGAGAAAAGACAACAGCAGATGGAGGTGGTAGTTCTTGGTGAGGGAAGGGGAGGGGAGGTTGTGAGATAAAAGATTGGGGAGATGATCTGTAATAAAAATAAAAATCTCAAACCATTAAACAAAATTTACACCATAAGTGTGATTTTCACGTGATTAGAAATTTGGTCATAAATTATAAAATGATCTTAACTGTCAAAGGACGGAAATGTCAGTCCAAGGGGCATATCTAATTAGCCATCTTTGAGGGGGGGGGGGGGGGGGGGGGGGGGGGGGTGTCTAATTTTGAATTAGTTTAAGGGTTTATGTCTGTAAACCTAATTTAAAATGAATGTGTGAGATATACATGTAGGGGAGATCAAAAGTTTCGTGTGTATGTGTGTGTGTTTTTTTTCTTCTTAAAATGATAAAATTGTCATAACTATGTACATAGTTGTCGAATTCTTGTAAACTTGGTATCGTTGTAATGTATTTTTGAAGATATTTTCAGTAAAAATAATGATCAATGGAAACATTTAAAAAAAATTAAATTTTTTTATTAAAAAAAGTCTAATCCATTTCATAGTGTCAGTGGTTTAAATATTTTTTAAAGAAATGAGATGTGCATCTTAGTGCACCTTTAAACAAAGATCACGAACTTTATTCTTTAGCGAAATCAAAGTGTTGGTAGAACTCCCTCCTGCGGTTTGAAAAATGTTGTTTTTTTATAGTATTTGATAAGGTTCTTCCTAATACGGAGAATCCTTAACATTCTCTTATTCAAAATGATATGTATGCATATTGTAGTATCAGATCTAAGCACTCTAAATTAAGTATACTCTATGTACGTAAGTACTTGGGTTTTGCGCATATATACTTTTAGAAATTGACACTCCCTATTCTACCAAATGTGAGGCCCATGTTAGATTTCTAAACACAATTTATGAATTTGATTGCACATGGACAAGGTAAGAATCTAGTCCAACAAAAATAGAAATGGATCTCATAGGAGAAATGAAAAATGCAAGAACCTTTAGTCGCAAATCTCAATCATTGTTTTAAATCTTAATTTTGATGAAATTAAATAAATAAATCTTTGGAAACTCACATTTTCTTCTAAAGCTTAAGATGCTTTAAGATGTTAGGGAATATGCACGACTGTAATGGGCTTTTCTCACAATAAAATATCATTTTGCACATCTATAAAATGTCTACTTTATTTGAGCTTGGGATGTGTATCGAGGCATTTTAGTATGATCTCGAGGCAATTTGAAAGCAGTCTGCCTAAATCATATTACTGTGAGGGTATTTCAAATTTTCAATTAGGCATAGGGGATGGGTAGGGAAGCCTTGTCACCCCACGCTATTCAAATTCATTGTTGATCAAAATTGTGGTTCAAACTAATGCTTGGACAAAAAAATTTCTGAACTTTAAACAAGTCGTACAACTTGGGGTAAATTTTAAGTATCCCTTTATATTTCTGTCAAATTACGACATTCCTGAGTATGGAATTTTTTTTTCATCAATTAGCTATTATTATTCATGCTTACTAGGAAGACAATTTTCTTCTAGGGGAGGTCGGGAAAAAAAATTCAAGAAAATAAGGACACTAGTTAGCATATTTATATGTCAAGAAGAGTGAACTTTTGTCACAATGGGAGACCGTTTTGCAAAATTTACAATATCTGAACTTATTTGATTTCCTAGATGTGTAACAAGTGATTTTTAGTAGGAACTTGAGGCAATTTGAGGTGGGGTTGTATAATTTGTACTATTTGAGGGGTATTGTCAAAGTCATTTCACCTGATTGGTCAAAGTCATTGTTCATCAAATTCTTGTCTAAAACTAGGGTAACAAATACCAGTTATATGTCAATTACATTTCCTCGAATTTGAGATTGAGAGTTGGGTTTTTTTTTTCCTCCAACTAGCTTTTATTTCCCATTATCGCTTACATGGGAAAAAAATCCTAAGTGGGGAGGTCAAAAAAGAAAAGAAAATAAGATGGATCTGAAAAACTTATGTGTAGGGGAAAAATGGTTTTGCAATATTGTTTTTCTATGAATCTAGGATAATATCCCAAATCAAAATAGAATAGAAAAAAGGACACAAAGAATTTTAGCGTGGAAACCCCTTAAAATGAAAAACCACGGGACCCTTAGGCTACTTAAAATATCTTCCACTATAGAAATAATGGGATTACAAATTACAACTTCACCCATAAGTGGATCACTCTCACACAATACAAAAATATTACACCTTCAATTTTGTGGGTAAACTTCACAAAATTGGCTCACTCAATTTTCTCTCAAATACTTTCTCTCTTTAACGATTTCTCTACTCTCTCTTTATTTTTTTTCCTCTCAGGTTTTCTCTTTGAGTTGGGATGACTTGAAAGAGCTTCGACCTTCTCTATTTATAGAGGAATTCACCGCTTATACTCACCGCCTTAAAGGCATGAAGGTCAAAAAATTTGGCTAGCACTTATCTACTTTCAGTAAGTTATTTGGTGCTTTAAATTTGATACCGAGAATTATGAAATTCATTGCTTGAAGAGAATGGCAGGTGTCATTTTCCATCAGTCGGTAGTAAAAAAAAAAAAAACTAATAAAAGACAAGAAAGTAGAAGATGTCACTTTCTCATCATATTGGTGGGACCCAACAAAACTCCCCCTCACACCAATTTG
This sequence comes from Berberis vulgaris, assembly GCA_963556465.1. Classification (NCBI taxonomy): domain Eukaryota; kingdom Viridiplantae; phylum Streptophyta; class Magnoliopsida; order Ranunculales; family Berberidaceae; genus Berberis; species Berberis vulgaris. The sequence continues at coordinate 38,116,642 of OY747125.1, read as the reverse complement.
GGGTTTAAGCCAAATCTGCAACTTCCTTGCAAGCTTCTATCTTCTCTCTGGGTTCAGGTTTCATCATCATATTTGCCCTGTGGTCATTGTTGTGGATTTTATCAACCTGCAATAGTTTCTTTTCTAATGCATCACGGATCCAGTGATACCTTACATCGATGTGTTTGGACCTTGAGTGGAAAGCTGAGTTTTTGTTGAGGTAAACTGCACTTTGACTGTCGTAAAAGAGAACATAGCTTTCCTTGTTTTGACCTAAGTCTTGTAGGAACTTTTTCATCCACAATATCTTTTTGCAACCTTCAGTGATTGCGATGTATTCTGCCTTTGTAGTGGATAAGGCAACACACTTCTGTAACCATGATTGCCATGAGACAGCTCCCCCTGCAAAAGTCATCAAGTACCCTGATATGGATTTTCTTGTATCCACATCGCCAGCCATATCTGCATCTGTATATCCTTCCAATACAGGTTTATCATCACCACAACATAAACAATGACCAGACGTACCTCTGAGATATCGAAGTATCCATTTGACTGTTGCCCAATGTTCCTTTCCTAGATTTGACAGGAAATGACTCACAACTTCAACTGCATAAGCAATATCCGATCTGGTACATACCATGGCGTACATCAGACCACCGACCGCCGATGCATAAAGCACCTTGCTCATTTTTTTATTTTTCATCCTTGCTTGAAGGGCATTGTCTTGCACTAAGCTTAAAGTGAGTTGCTAGTGGAGAAATGACTAGCTTAGCTTTGCTCATGTTGAATCTTTCAAGAACTTTTTCAACATATCATTCTTGAGATAGCCAGATTCGACGATTCTACCTGTCACGGGTAATCGTCAAGCCAAGAATTTGCTTTGATTGTCCTAAGTCCTTCATCGCAAAGGACTTGCTTAACTCCTTCTTCAACTTGTTAATTTTGGCTTTATCATGGCCAACAATTAACATATCGTCAACATAGAATGGGAGGATAATAATGTCAGCATCAAAAAATTTCTTGGTGAAGCCGCAGTGATCCGTCGTTGTTCGTTTGTACTCATTTTTCTCCATGAATGAGTCAAACTTCTTGTACCACTGCCTCGATGCCTGTTTCAGACCGTACAATCTTTTCTTCAATTTGCATACAAGTTTTTCTTTTCCTTTGACTTGGAAACCTTCGGGTTGTTCCATGTGAATTTCCTCGTCAAGATCACCATGCAAGAATGCAGTCTTTACGTCAAGTTGTTCCACCTCAAGATCAAGACTGGCTGCCAAGCCAAGAACAACTCGGATTGAAGACATTTTCACCACGGGTGAGAATATTTCATCAAAGTCTACACCCTTCTTCTGCCTGAATGCTTTCACGACCAACCTTGCTTTGTAGCGAGGTCGTGAGCTCTTAATCCTGTACACCCACTTGTTCTTGAGAGATTTTTTGCTCTTTGGTAGCTTTACCAAATCATACGTGTGGTTCTCATGCAAGGATTTCATTTCTTCTTACATGGCTTTCAACCACTCATCCTTGTGCTGGTTGGCGACAACTTCTTCGTAGCTTTCTGGTTCTCCCCCAGTGAGCATCACATACTCTTGAGAAGAATATATATGACTTGGTTGTCGCTCTCGAGCAAATCTTCTTGGTTCTGGTTGGACCTGCTCTGGAACCTGTTCTGGTTCTGAACTACCAACTGGTGAAGTAACATCATCAGCATTTGGTACTGCTCCCCCGTCACCTGAATTTGTTGGTGAAGAGACTGGTCTCAGATCAACTGGATTTTCATCTGGTTGTGGTTTTGCTGACTTCTCGAGATCTTCAATTGTTTGATCTTCAAGGAACACCACATCTCTACTTCTGACGATCCTTTTGCTGATAGGATCCCAGAGTCTGTATCCGAACTCTTCATGGGCATATCCCACGAAAATACATTGTTTTGCTTTTCCATCCAGCTTGGATTTCTCATCTTTCAGGATTGAACAAATGCTCTGCAGCCAAACACTCTTAAGTGTTTGTAAGAAACGTTATTCTCTGTCCAGGATTTTTCTGGTACATCGTAGTTCAGTGGAACTGATGAAGAAAGATTGATTAGATCAACTATTGTCCTCGTTGCCTCCCCCGAAAAGGAGTTTGGCAGCTTTGCATTTGTGAACATACACTTGATTCTTTCACAAATGGTTCGATTCATTTTTTATGTGACATCGTTGTGTTGGTACCGATTTTTCGAGCCTAATTCCAAATATCTTGCAGTACTCTTCAAATGGTCCACGATACTCCCCTCCATTATCTGCACGTACACACTTCAAGTGTCTGCTAGTTTCCCTTTCAACTTTTACATGAAACTGTTTGAAAACATCTAGCACTTGATATTTAGTTTTCAAAGCAAATGCCCACACATTTCTAAAGCTATCATCTATAAACGTCACAAAATAAAGATCGCCACCTAGTGACTTATTGCTCATTGAGCAGAAATCTGTGTATACTAAATCTAGATCATTTGGCTTTCCTGATGGTGGAGAACTGTGAAATGTAACTCTGTGTTGTTTTCCCATAAGACAATCAACGCAGGTTTGCAAGGGTGTACCTATCATTTTTGGCAAGAGCTCCTTCTTGGAAAGGATCTTGAGCCCTTTCTCACTCATGTGACCGAGCCGTTTATGCCATAGCTCGGTAGGGACTTCTTTCCTCGTTGTGTTCACCTCTCTTCGACATAGCTTGGCTTCTATGAGATAAAGAAAGATATCCTTCTTGCCCCTTGCTACCGTCAAATTTCCTTTAGTGAGTTTCCATTTACCTACACCAAAGTAATTGTCGTAGCCTTCGTCATCGAGTTTTCCTATGGAAATCAAGTTGAGACGGATATCCAGGACATGTCTTACATCCTTCAAAAATAGCTTGCATCCGAGGTTGGTTTCTAAATGAACATAGCCAATGCTGACAATTTTGGATGCACCATCATTTTCCATCTTCAGAAGTCCAAATTCACCCTGAGTGTAAGATGAGAAGAAATCCAAGCTTGACGTGACATGGAAGGAAGCACCCGAGTCAATTACCCAGGTAGAATCTTGGGATGCAAGATTAACATAATCATCATCTCGAACAATGACAGTTTCATCATGACAGTTGTGGTGTCAGTTGTTCGGGTTTTAGCTTCTTGATTCCGAGATTGGTCTACCTTAAACTTTCAACATTCATTTCTATAGTGGCCCATTTTTCCACAATAGAAACATTTCACTTCATTTCTCGGTCTAGACTTTCCTCTGGAAGCTTCTTTGTGGGAAGGTTTTCTGTTTTTACGTCTCCCCCGCCTTTCCTGCTTGCATTTCTTCTCTTTGACCAATGCTTCAGACTCAGGAGTATATCCCTTGTCTTTTCATCTAGACTCTTTAGTCACCAATCTGTCTTTTACCATATCCATGGTAAGTTTTCCATCAGGGGCGGAGTTGCTAACTGACACAACTAGCATATCCCAACTCTTCAGCAGAGAACTCAACATCAGCAATGCTTGCAACTCATCATCTTCGGTCATCTTCATAGAATTGAGTTGATCTACGACACCTTGGAACTCACTCATGTGTTCCGAGACACTGCTCCTGCTCTTGTACTTCAGATTTACAAGTCTTCGCATCAGATTCGCCTTATTCTGTGCAGTTGTCCTCACGTACATTTTCTCCAGTTTTTGCCAAAGAACATAAGCATCGTGTTCGTTAGCAAAATTCTGAAAAATACTTTTGTCGATCCATTATCTTTGGGCAGCACACTTCCTATTCAGCATCGTCCATTCGCCGTCTGAAGGGGTCGTCGATGTACTATCGGATGATTCTCCTGCATAGCCGGAGGTGCTCATCGCTGTAGTTGTTGCTTTCTGCATCGGCATTACGATGGGCTTCCACAAATCTTTAATGTACAAAAGATCCTACATCTTCGGCTTCCAGATTGCATAATTAAATGCAGTCAGCTTTATCATGTTGCTTGTACTCTCCTTCATTTGGATTGTTGATCAGGTTCCGCCGAGTCGGTACTACGTTACTGATGAACAATGCTCGTGTATAGTACCTGTTAATAGTACCGTACGTATGAATAGTACCATAGGAACAATATCGTACAAATATCGTATACACATTGTATGACACCATATACGTCTTGTATATATACTGTGAATAGTACCATACACGTATGTATGTATGAATAGTGTCGTCGTATGCACGTAGATACCTGCTTGGTATACTACGTATATGATTTTCTCGTTCCTAGCTCCCGAACTTTACCTCTGATACCACTTTGTTGGGAAAAATGGCTTCACAATATTGATTTTCTACGAATCTAGGATAATTTTCCAAATCAAAATAGAACAGAAAAAATGACACAAAGAATTTTAGCGTGAAAAACCCTTAAAGGGAAAAACCACGGGACCCTTAGGCCACTTAAAATATCTTCCACTATAGAAATAATGGGATTACAAATTACAACTTCACCCGTAGGTGGATCACTATCACACAATACAAAAATATTACACCTTCAATTTTGTGGGTAAACTTCACAAAATTGGCTCACTCAATTTTCTCCCAAGGACTTTCTCTCTGGAGATCTCTCTACTCTCTCTTTATTTTTCTTCCTCTCAGGTTTTCTCTCTGAGTTAGGATGACTTGAAAGAGCTTCGACCTCTTTTATTTATAGAGGAATTCACTGCTTATACTCACCGCCTTAAAGGCATGAAGGTCAAAAATTATGGCTAGCACTTATTTACTTTCAGCAAGTACTATTCGGTGTTTTAAATTTGACGCCGAGAATTCTGAAATTCATTGGTTGAAGAGAATGGCAGGCGTCACTTTCCATCAGTCGGTGGTCAAAACAAAAGAAAGAAAATTAATAAAATAGAAGAAAGTAGAAGATGTCACTTTCTTATCAAATTGGTGGGACCCAACAATGTCGCTAATCAAACACAAGAAATTGAGACTTCTCCACAAAATAATTTTCCACCAAAGAAACCTTGTTTTCTTACTAGAGGGATATGGTAACGGTTCTTCCACATGTTTGTCGGTAAACTAAACCAATCCTTAAAAATGATAAGGAGTTTATTCCGGATGATGCAATTGTTTAAGAATGTTCTCATGAAAGTCTTCCATACACAACCAACTACACTAAAATCAGTAGTCGCCCTTCTTTTTCTTTAAAAAGGTTTTCACAACGTAAAATTGAATTTATATACATGAAAAAAAATAGTGAAAGAGATTTGCATGTGTTGTAACTGCTGTATAAGATTCAAATAAAAAGTTAGGAACGAAAGTACCAATTTGTTCTTGGGTTGAGTCGCGGACTAGGTCGCTTTCTTTAAGACGTTTCGCCGCTCTGCCCAAGATTGTGCAAGCAGTGTACTAGCCCTGCCGTCCCCAGGATAAAACAGCCCAGAATCTTCTCTGTCTCGTTCAATCAATTGCACATTTGATGAACGAAATACTATCACCCTTACACACTTGTTTTTGCTCGGAATCATCAATACATTGTAAATAAATAAACAACACGAAAATTTCTTCTTTGATAGAAATGCAAAAACAAAACTAATTACAAAACGAAATCTCTCTTATTGCAAAAAAGTAATAACTCTTGTTTTGTTTTTCTCTTTTTTTTTTTTTCTTCTTTTTTTTTCTTTTCTTTTTATTTCTAAACTCTAAGTTGTGTTGTATTTATAGTGATAATTGACATTCGTTAAAGAACGAAAATGCATGTCCTTGTGAAACAAATTACTTACAATGAAAATCTACACTAATAAGAAATTACAGGACTTTCCCCAAAATTGCCAAAGTCATTAGTCAATATGGTAATCTTCATACCTTCACCAGTTAGCCAATGTACCTTCTGTTCAGCTATCATTGACTTCTCAACAATCAAGTTCCTACAAATCAACAGAATTAACTCTTCAATGGTGAGTTTCTTTGTGTTTTATCTTCTCTGTAACTAGGTATGAGCTCATGGCCTCATCATGTTTATATTCATAGCTTCCAAATAGCTACACTTTTAAGAGTTCAAGAATGTCTTGTTTAGTTTTTAAAATTCATTTTTAGAGTTCACACCTAAAATTTGACCTGTGGAAAAGGTCAGATGTTGTTATGAAATGTTGAAGGCAAAGCTATCAGTACCAGTACGCCGTTCTGCAGTGCTTTCAGTTCTTCTGCCAGAGAGCTCGCCATATCCCTCAAGTATATGTGATGCGTTGGCATGAGATGTTATTGAGAGTTGATCAGCATATCCATCTCTCAGTGTTGGTGCTGTCTGGATTCCTCTCCCATCTTGGGTTCCATACATTTGCAAGTCATCTATCCTCTTAATGAGTACTGGCAACTCGGGTCGTTTGGAAGGATCAATTTCAATACAATCTGCACCAATGTGGAGGAGCTTCTCCATTTCACCAAGTGAATTTGTTGAGTTTGCGATTTCTGGATCGAATACTTCTGCTTCTCTTTTCTCAGCAATTGCTGAAATGACCCATTGTACGACATCAGTACCCCCCTTTCCATTGCTAAGATATTGTGAAGGAAACTTTCCTGTCAATATCTCAAGAATGACAATTCCAAAGCAGTATATATCACATTTCGGCGAGAATTGTTGGTAGAATAAAGATTCGGGAGCCTTATAGGAAAATAATGCCTGAGCCGCTTGTTCGGCATTTACGAATTTGCAAAATCCATAATCAGCAAGCAACGGCTCATATTCAGAACCCAGGAAAATATTGCTGGACTTGAGATTTCCATGTGGAATATCTAAAGAAGAAAGTTCAGTGTGGATAAATTCTAATCCACGAGCAATTCCCTTTGCAATCTTCAGACGAGCAGGCCAATCAAGATCATTATGACAAGGTCCTCTGTCACCTGAAAAATTGGATTTTTACTCAAATGTCTAGTTAAGACTAGGAAGCTGAGATACATCAACGAATACTACATGTCTAGAACTGTTTGAAGTATCATTTTCATCCTTTGTTCTTTTATGCTCACACATATATTCTGTTGTGTCAAAAAGTTTGAGATTTGGGTTGATCTGGAATTTGGATAAAGGGTCCTCTTACGTCAAAGAAATCAATGAAACTAGGCAGATAAGCGAGAAACCATATTTCAGAAAAGAAAGAAAAAAAAACACCAATGTCAAATCATTAAAGATTGCTAGGAAGTTGGGATAACTTTGCACATACCTTGTGTATATATAGGTGTTTTGAGGATTATAACAACAAAGAACAATGACAATAATGATGATAAGAATGAGGAAAATGTACCATGCAAGAGATACAACAAGCTGCCTTTGGGAATGTACTCAGAGATCACCAACTTCTCCTCTTTGCGGTAATGGTAAGCCAATGGTGGTAGAACGTTAGGATGGCATAGACTTCCGAACTTTCTCAGCTCTTCGCCAAAGTCCTCTTTCCCCAATTTATTCATATCTCTCATCCTCTTCACCACCACTGCCACCCCATTTGACATTACAGCCTTATAAGCTGAACCCAATCCACCATTTCCAAGAACTTCCGCGGCTGCCTTCATCAAATCTGGCAGACCAAAAACACCCTTCTCATCATTCACCATCTTTAGATCCCCCATTCCTCTCGACTTGGCACTTCGTGAACTGCTTTTAATATTTATGGATCCCTTGCTTTGGACTGATCCTCCCTTGCTCTGGACTGATCCTCCTTTGCTATTGGTTGAGTTTTTTGAATCTGATCTTTTCCACCCAGTCTCCACATCCTTTTGTTTCCTACCCGATGTTTCTCGCACCACGGAAGCCTCATGCTCATGCTTGTCCTTCGCTAGCATGTTAAAGTCTACCTTCCTTCGCTTCACTACAGCAATTGTTGCAAATACTAGCCCAACCAGCACCAAAGCTAGTATGATGGAAGCAATGATTACCTCAGTGGAAAGTTTCCCTGCCGATGTTGAGGAAAGGGGTGTTGACTTTTCAGGAGGAGTTCCACCAGATTTGCTAGCAGGTGTATCACATTCCTTCAACTTGCCCCCACAAAGCTCTTCATTCCCTTCAAATGAACTTGCATCAAATCTATCCAACTCTTGTGGAATTTGACCTTCTAATTCATTGTTTGAAATATTAAATGACTCCAACGTCTTCTGAGCAAATGCTGGAATTTTCCCAGTGAATTGATTATCTTCGAGATGTAGCTCAAGGATATTGGGTAACAGTACCAATGATCTTGGAATTTCTCCAGAAAGTTTATTTTCAGATAACCATATTTTCTTCAAAGAAGTCAGTTTTGCAAAATAATCTGTTGGAATGGCACCTGAAAACTTATTACCAGACAAGTAAATGGCCTTAAGAGAAGTTAGGCGATTGAATTCTGGAATAGGACCTTCAAATGAGTTTCTAGTAAAACTGATGGTTCGAAGACCTTTCAATTCTGCAAGAGCATCAATGTCAATCTCTCCTGAAAGACCCATCTTTCCTAGTCGGAGGTCTCCAACAACGCCTTCATAACAACGAACACCTGCCCATGTGGAAGGATCAGTCTTGCAAGGCTCAGATTTAGGTGTCCATGAATTAAGAGTTCTAGGATTTATAAATGATTCCTTGAGCTTAAGAAGAGCTTCAGCATCTGTTATAGAGGAAATGGGGTTGAAGAGAAGAAACGATAGGAAGAGAAGAAAAAGAATGGGAGGTGGCTGGAGGAAACAAACAGCGGCCATTGCTTAGCCGGAGATGTGACACATCCGGGAAGGAAAGGCCGCTGTTCGGAGTGATAGGCAGGTTTTCTTTACTAGTTTTGTTTGGTTTTTCTGAGTTGTGTTTTGTTGACTGCTTCATTGTTGTATTGTTGAGGAGCTGGTGATGAAGGAGGGGGTGAGAAGAGGAGAAGCTAAGAATAGAAGAAGGGGGGGGGGGGGGGGGGGAGTAAGAGAGAGAGAGGTGGATGTTCTGTTTGAAAAAGTCAGCTAAAAAAAATTTAACTGTTTTTGGCGGTTGGTTGACATGGCAAAATTTGTGGCATCCCCTTGTGTATTCACTCTTCTTTTTGTTAATGAACAACTTTTTGTTCTGTAAGTTTTTGAATATTGGTTGAAGAAGAGAAACAACATATTGATTTCTAGGAATAATTAGCGTTGACGTAATTAGATTCTCCAAGGCAATCCAGAACATGTGTTTCTATCCAATTTGCTTATTTTGGGGTTGTCATGATATATTTTCAGAAAGGTACGAATTTGTACATTAGTTTCAGAGTTTATAGGTTGTTATCTATACAAGAAGTGCCCATGTCTTCGATATAGCGAAAACTTTATTACTAATTCACGCGTTGGCATGCCAATATTGTGCTTTAGTCACTCTGTCACAGTTCTTCAACACATCCCCAATAACCAATCTTGGGTGCTTCTAACAGCTTCTATCTCATTAACACCCCAAGAAACCATTCATCGATCATATGTTGTATTATTTTTATTTATTTATTTATTCATCATGGCATTATGTAACGTGCGTGTAAAAGAATGTTGGAAAAATCTAGAAAAGTTTCATACCAATATTGAACCATTCCTTCTATTTTAGATAAGTTTGTACAAAAAAACCCTCGGTTTTTCTATATTAAAACGTGTCATGATATAAACCAAAACAATCTTTTTAAAATTAAAAAATAAAATAACTATGCAAAGGAAAACATTACATGGTCTTACTTACATGTCTGTGCAAGCTAATGAGGTCACGTTACAAAGGAGCATTCACTTACGTACAACACTCCAAATCACTCGAATAGTTCATTAAGCAGCTCATATAGATGAAACTAAAGAGCGCCACATCCAGTTGTTTGTGGTTATAAAGGACGACCAATCCAGCATATTTACAGGAGTTTGGGAGCTAGATAGAATGATGCCTGAGTGCCATTGCTGTTCTAAAACCATAAGCAGAGCTGCTTCAGTTGCATATAATCCCCCCAAAGTACTACAGAAAATAAGTGTGAGATAACAAGCAGCTTTCTCTGTAAGATCACACCTTCACCTAGAGGATCTACCAAGAGCTGAGAATCAAGCTTGCAGGGCTTGAATTGCGGGTAGAAGACAGTGGGAACTATAGAGAGCTTTTTTGCAGATGGCAGCTGAATGTTTAGTTCTTACATAAACAATCAGTTAGATGAAAATGGAGTAAACCAGATTCTGAGGTGGCACAAACGAACTCGGATGGATCATTAACAGGGCTGCGAGGGGGATATGAAGCTATTATCAGAGATGAGAATGGTGAAGCAGTAATTGCATGCTCAGAAGCCACAACAGGTCTTACAGTCATCAAACACGAATTACAGGGAGTGGAAGCAGGGTTGCAATTAGCACACATTCAGGGTATTCAAAAAATTGATTATCAGCAGAGACTCTAGCAATGTGCATACTTACCTGACTAAGCATGCAGACGCTGGGACTTGAAGCACCTAATCATGCATATCAAGAGGAAGCTCGACATGCTGGAGGACTACAGAATTGAAGACAAATTCAGGGAAACAAATAAGGCAGCTGACCACCTAGCTGGTCTGCTCCCTAATTATGAATTTACTGTAATTACCCATATTTCCTTTGTGGAAGACCTTCAGAAAATTTTGAAGATAAAATAGGAAAAGTATATCTGAGATTGCAACTGTCTTCTTTAGAATTTATTGTATACACCTTCACTGTATACATGCCGCGGCCTACTTGTAAATCCCCTATTTAGTCAAAGGTATAAAACTAGCAATTCAAATCACAACATCATCATTCACTGTTAAATTGAAATTTGAGGCATGAGTCATACTTTAACCGATTTTTGGAAGCTTTGGTGGTAAAGGAGTGCAATGATAGAATGACCCAAGTCTAACCATTTATCATATAACTAGTTCTAGAGCCATGTCCTTTTCTTGTTCAATCAGAATCCAAATGGTTTCCTCACTGTTTGCCTGAGTCGTAAATCAAAACTCAACTATTTGTTACAATTTCAGTTGAACGTAATCAGAACTTAATGGAAGTTGCATAGTTAAAATATGGATAAAATCAATAAAAGTGAAAATTATTGCAAAATGTTGAATGGACAGTTACAGTTTGCTTAGAAAATTTTACTACATGGGGGCTCAGCCTGTGAAATTTTATTTCATTCTGCATTCTTATTGTAAAGTTCACAACTCTTCTCAATAATGTGCTCATACATGGTACGAGTACCATCAAAGAAGATAGTAGTTAGCTCGGCCATAAATTTCCCAGTTAGGGATTTGTCATCAGTACGAAAGTGTTCTTCTAATTTTTCATATAATCCTTAGCGTTATCAGAAGGGATGACTTAATGTCGTTTGCAACAGTCATTCACATGTACACGATACATAATCTGTTTTACCTAGTCCATGTTGCATGGGCATACTTCTCATCCTCGCCGCTTTCATGAGTAATAGCAATGGGTTCATCATTGAGAAGAGCCTTGTCAAGGTCCATAACTCCCAAATTGAATTCAATTTGTTCTTTCCAGTCTGAGAAGCTAGTCTCATTCAAAAGAGAAACAATATGTACATGACCATGAGGAACAAGGAAACTAATTGCAATAAAATAAATATATGCTCACTAGATTAATTGGGGTCAAGTGATAAAAAAAACACACGCACGAAAATTATATAAATACTAAACCATATTCAGCTTTCCTGTCGGTAGAACTTCAAACATTCAAATTAGATGCTAATTAGTATTTATATTTTAGAATCATTAATTGGTTGAGTATTTCTACATTATATCAAGTAAGGTATGTGGAGAAATCCTACCAAATATATGAAATACAAAAAAAAAAAAAAAAAAAAAAAAAAAAAAAAAAAAACCCCATAATTTTTATTCAACCCATTCAATCGTAATTCACCTCTGGGGAACCAAATTGGCCGAGTAAATAAATTATAAGATCTCATGTAAGTCATTAAACTTTATTAACATCTATAATGTCAATTACCTAATTGATTATTCACAACTACGATCTGGATCACCGTGGTGACCAATAAAGAAAACATTAGGTCATATAGCAAGAAATATTTAATTTTTCCAAAAAAGGAAAAAAATTCAAAATAAATCATGAAAACAATCTATTTAACTTTCTAAGATCATGATAATTTGTGTGGAATTAAAAAAAAATCAACTTTCAGTAAATAATTATAGCAATAAACATTATTTCCTAAAATGGCAAAAACACGTTTTTCGAGACCAAAACCACCTCAAACTTCCGAAAACAAACTAAATCACAACAATTCTATGTGATTTGCTCATTGGGTCATTTTTGAGTAACCTACCAAATTTCGTTAAATTCAGATGAAATTAAAATCTTATTGCTCAACTAAAAAAATTAATTTTATAACTAATAATATCAAAAAAATATATATATCTCCCACTAATCAAACAAAGTTAAACAAAACGTGAGATATAAAATTATCTATGTCGTTTGCATTATCATATATGTTTAAAACCTTATAAAATTGTTCATAAGTTAGTAAACCATAGGTTTTGAAACCACATATTAAATCTTTATTTAATATGACATAAACACTAGATTTGAACTTCATGAACCATTACACAATATTTAAACAATCTTACATGAGTTCATCACTTAGAGGGCGTTTGTTTTTGCTTCTGAATAGAGTCAGAAGTCTTAATAAGAAGTTGGACACTTTGTTTAGGGTGTTTGTTTTTAGTTCTAATTAGAAGCTAAAATTCTGATTGGAGTAAGCAACAAAAAGGTGTTGATCACTTAGCATTGAGTGTTGACCTAAAAATTATTTCAATAGTAAACTTTAAATAATTTTGTAATGACAATTGTTGCCTCCATCTTCTTCAAAACAAGTAGGGCTAAATTTTGACGGCTCGCCTTCATTATCTTCACCAAGCACTGTCGTTCTACCTACCTTAACAAGGATTCTTCAACAGTAAGAAGCTTATCTTGTTTCTCTCCTTCATTTTTGTTTTCTTTCTCTGTATTTTCCAAGCTTTTATTCATCTCTCCAACTCTCTCTCTCATCTATATTTTCAAGTTTTCATTATTTAGCATGTAGCTTTTTTGCCTTATGTGTATGTTAATACCCTATTAAAGATTCTAAAATATGGGTTTCGATCTTCGATAAGATTGCACTTCCTGCTCATGAAGTATTGTGGTTATATTGGTTATTTTACGACATCGTATTGCAAACAAATATCAGTAAGAAATTTGGTTTGATAATGTTTTCTAAATATACTTGGTCATATTTTAATATTCTTGTAATGAAATGTATTGTAACAATCTCTAGGATTTGGATAATTATTGGGTTTGATATTAAGCACAATTTATGTCATAATTTTATTAGTGAACAAAATTGTCAAACAGTTCTCATTCAGCACCTAAAAATAAACACCTTTTAATTTTACAGCTTCTAATAGCAGCCTATTTAGAAGCGAAACAAAGAGTTCATTCAGAAACTCGTTCAGAACTTCTAACTCCAGTTAGAATTTAACTTTTAAACATTTACAAAAAAAAAAAAGCCACTGTAGTCTTTAATGATCTTTCGATGGAGCAGACATTATTATTTGAGTGAGGCTAGGAAACCATGTTTTGTAAACATGTTTTGCAACCAGGATGATGTGGCATCGTTAGAGGAGTTTTTTCCAACTTTGAGATACACATAAAATCTTTGGGGATTTCATCATTCTTTCCAGATGTCATCCTGGTTGCAAAACATGGTTTCCTAGCATTTTTGTTATTATTTATAGGTAAATAAAGGACCCAAGTCTCCTAAATCTGATCACTCAATTTCAATCATTCATCACAGTGTGAGATTGAGTAGGAAACTCATTCTAAAACCACAACTTAACTATTTTAGTAATTCTTATTAAATCAAAATTCCTAATATGGACCACGTCATGACATTAATTAAGAATTGAATATATTTCTAACATGATAAGCATCTAGAATCAGATATATGTCATGCATTAAATTGGAAAATCAAGAATTAATTAACACAAAAAAAAAAAAAAAAAAACCCTCAGATTTAATAGTTCCAACATCCCATTACACTCAAACACTCGCTAAGCAATTCAAAGTTATGCAAACTTGAATGTTGGGTGCCTCAAAGAGATTCTATCTCATTGACACCCCAAGAAAACATTCATCAATCAGATGTACTTTTAATTATTTATCGATCATGAAATTAAATTGGTTATTTTATGTAACATGCATGCAAAAAGAATGTTGGAAAAAATTTAGAAAAGTTTTGTATCAATGTTGAACCTTTCCTTGGATGAGTGATTACAAAATCAATTCAGTTGGTTTTTCGACATTAAAAACGCATCATGATATCTATCAAAACAATATTTTTTAAAATAAAATAAAATAATCAATAATAATAACAAGAAAATGATATAGCTAAAAAAACATCACAATGTCTTACTCAGGGGTGGAACCAGAAATTTTTGCTAAGGGGCCAAGTTTAATGGTAGTTTTATTCTACAAAACATTTTTTAAAAAAATGCAAAATTTCTAAATGAAAATGAATAAAATTGGATAACAATAGTAATGCATTTAGTATTTTTAGTAGAGGTAGACTTTTGAGTATTGATAGAGAGAGATCATGTTGTGAAAGGTTTTTTTTCCTATCAATATTAATATATAGAAATCTAAGCTTTGGAAATAAGTGTTGATTATTATAGAAGAAAGGGGGTTGTGGTTTAACTGATTGGTCCTATAAGCACTTTATATTGTTGTTTTAACTGGTAGTTTGTAAGATAGAAATGACCACGTATGATTAGATGAAGATTAGTCGATGGATCATTGTAACATCTAGTACTAGATATATCAAACTATAGCACAACTTTGCAAGATAATGGGCTAACAATACAAAAGAGCATTCACCTATGTATGTGATATTCACATAATTATTACAGAATATATCCCTTAATTTGTACATGTTAGTGTTTCGATTATTATATTTTATAGTAATTATTTCGTTTTAATATCTTTGCAGGAATTTGAGCTTAAACGATGAATCCATATTAAGCAGTCACAAACGACAATTAGGCAATTTCAATGGTGGTATAAAACAAATCACAAACCTAAACCCAACACCTAGCTCACAACCTAAAATCCACAAACCTACACCCAACACCTATCTCTTAACCTAAAATCCACAAACCTACACTCAACACCTAATTCATAACCTAAACCTCATCCATAACCTAATCCATAACCTAAAACCATACCCAATCCTACCCTCATTGATGAATCTTCCCCTCATCTCATCCTTATTCATCTTAGCTATTTTCTATAAATAGAGGATAATGGGGGTGAGAAAAGGGGGAGAAAAGAGAAGGGAAAAGAAGCAAATTAGGAAAAATTCAATCCTCTTTCTCTCAAATTCACCTCACCCTCACCACCACCACCTATCCCTCTTCCACTCACTCAGCAGTCATCTCTCCCACTCACTCACAGTCTCCTCGCCATCGCCACCACCGCGCACCACCACCATTCCCGCCACCGTCCTCGCGCCACCACCGCGAAACAGGGGCGTGACAACCCTGTTTCGCATCCAAACTTGCACTCCGCCACCACCCTCGGCTCCTCTCCCCTGTCCACACAACCGCCATCACCTCCGCACGAATCCCACCACCACAACCTCCGCCTGAATCGCCGCGACAGAGCCACCAACCAGGCCGCGAAACAGAGTCGCACCGCGACCCTGTTCCGCCTTGCCACAGAGCGTCTTCCTCCCCTCTCTTCGTCCAGGCCCCAAACCTTCTCTCCGCCACCGGAAAACCACCCCAACCAGAGCCGCACCGCGTCGCTCCACCGTCACCACAGGAAGCAAAAACAGGGGAGTTTTCTTCCTGTCTGCCTCTCTCTGTTTTACTGTTTTAGTGGTGTTTCCTCACCTTTGTTCGTCTTTTGCAGGTTCTGGAAGCAATTTGGAGTCGAGGAAGGTCGCAAGGAGCGAAAACCAGGCCGCGAGAGCCGCCGTCTCGCTGGAGAAGAAGATCGCACTTCACTGTTCCCTGTAGCAGTACTGTAGCAGGGCGGGAATTCAGTTAATTCGGTTTTTGGCTATTTCCACCCCCATAATTGCTCTGTACCACTACAGAGCGGTTTTGGGCCATTTCCTCGGGATTCGTGCACAACCACTTGCTGACCTGCTGAGTGCCACCACATCGAGTTTGTGACGAACAAATGGGTTGTATAAATTAATTTGATTCATTTTACTGAATTGTGTACTTAATTGTTAATTGCAATTTATTTCTGAATTTTTGATAAATTGCTTTCACCTTGCATGTTCGAGTAATTAAACTTGATATGCTTGGTAGTTAGAATTA
Source organism: Berberis vulgaris (assembly GCA_963556465.1). Taxonomy (NCBI): domain Eukaryota; kingdom Viridiplantae; phylum Streptophyta; class Magnoliopsida; order Ranunculales; family Berberidaceae; genus Berberis; species Berberis vulgaris. The sequence goes on along the minus strand of OY747125.1, from coordinate 38,100,369 downwards.
CCCTTTATCAATATTCAAAGCATGTGTTAAAAATATTAAGCTTAAACTTTGATTAAGTGTGCCCTAAAAAGACACTTAATACTTTGTAAAAGCGTATTTGCTTGAAATACTTTGTTAAGGTTTAAAAGAACATGATATAATTTAAATTGGATTTTAACGATCACATATTCGGTGTAAGCAAGGGATTTTCATCCCTAAAGCTTCTCGTAAATTCAGTAATTTAGATTAAATAATTTTGCTAACTCATTGGTGAGTCCAAGCCCACCAAACTCATCTCATTTCATCTATCTTTTATTTTTTTTCTATGTTCAATTTATTTTTAGTTTAGTTTTAAAAATGCTGTAACCCCTTTTCTTATAAATTAGTTTAGATAATTTCTTAAAATTTCAATTGCATTCACCTTCTTCGTGGGATCGACCCGTACTTGCCGTTGTCTACCAGTTAGGCACCGTGCACTTGCGGTATTACAAGTGGGTTAAATTAACCTATTTATTTGGGTTAGTTAAATCTGCATCAAGTTTTTGGCGCCGTTGCCGGGGAAGGTTGCGGTGTAATTGAATTTAAGATTTATTTTCACTAATTATAAAAAAAAAAAAAAAAAAAATTTAAAAATTTAAAAAATTAAAAAAATTTAAAAAAAAAAAAACAAAAAAAAACAAAATAAAATTAATTTTTATTTTATTAAGTTCTTTTTACACTCATTTTGTGTTTGATTTTGCAGAATACACGCTTCTCAAGGATATTGGACGATCCTGCGAACATCAAGCAAATTTTTTTTTATTTTTTATTTATTATTTTGTGAGGAGAGTTTTAATTTTATTTTCACCTCGTTTTACGAGTGTGTGGTGTAATAATTTTTATACTCTACTGTTTTCATTTTGTTTAATCACAAAAAAAAAAAAAAAAAAAAAAAAAACCCAAAATTTTCTAAGTCAAAAGAAATTATAGGGAAACAATTTTAATTGTTACCCAATAATTTTTTATGATTTAGAAATCCGACTTCTAAGACCAAGACCAGTAAATTTATTTGCATATGCTTGTGTATTGATTGAAACGGATAAAAAGAAGTCGGATTTTTTTTGAATTGTGCTAACTTTTTGTGCAGATTGGAATACGCACACTGTAAGTATTTCTATCACACGCAATGTATTAGCGACCGGGTGCTTTGTGTAATTGTTTGAAATTGTGTGATTGGTTGTTTAATTTCTGTAATTGTGGATGCTAAACTTTAGTAATTCATAATAAGCAGACCCAGCTAATAAATAGAAACTGGTGGGACTTGATATCCCCACCTCATCACTCCAGCTGTGTGCAACCAATATCCTAACATAATTAAAATCAATTAGCAAATTAGATAGAGCATCTTTTAGGTACGGTGTTCATAGGACAACCAAGACCAAGGTGAATCCAATAATTTTTGTGTTGACCCAAGCTAAAAGTGACGATGGGTTTAATCATTCAATGAACTCCGAGAGGCCACTGCCACAAGGGTAATTTACCCGGTACGCCGAGTCATAAGTAAGCTGCGATCCACAAGAAGAATTGGTGTAACCAACAGTTTTTGGTTAGGAACACAAGCCTCAAGTGTGCATTTAACATCACATCGTTCTCACATCTATTGGCTTACAGAGCGGTAGCACAAGGAAGTATTTAATTGGACCATTGTGACCTCCTTCTCTTGTGCGATAATCCGGTTTCTTTGAAACAAAACTCTAGCCTACTGATTTTGAACTTTGCGGTGTAAAGTGTACACTCTTAGGATCAACTTGTAGCACCCATTGCTGTGTCATAAAGATTACATAAGAAATAATTGTCCCCCAAAGATAAAAAAATAATTGATCTCAAAAACGTTGATTGCTTAGGGAGGCATGTTTCTTGTGCATTTATTGGTTGCTGATTGCATGTGAGTCTGTGCATATTTTGTTTAGAGTTAGTAATTTAAAAAAAAAAAAAAAAAAAAAAAAATTAAAAAAAAAAAAAAAAAAAAATTTAAAAAAAATGAACACAAGGGATTACCCAGCCTATTTTTTCGAGCAAGTCAATTCATTATATGATATGCGACGACCTGATTATGATCCATATTTAGATTATTACAACCCAGGTCTAGCCTATCATCCTGACTTCTCATGGGCTCATGGTCAGTACCATGAAAGCCCTCTAGACACTCCTCAGACTCCTCAAGCTTTCATTCCTGATAATGAGTTAGAGGATATAATGAAAATTTTTATAGAGCGAACAGGAGAAATACTTGTGCAAAATTCTCATGATATCACAGAATTGACAACTATTTTTCAACAAAACTCTCAAGCTATCCGGAAACTTGAGATGACTGTGAGTCAGATAGTTGAGTCACTTCCTGAGATAGAGTCAGAAAAATTCCCTAGTGACTCATTTATTGATGAACCTGTCCATTCTGAGACACTACAGACATCTCCTTCCCATGTTGACTCATGCCTCCCTAGTGACTCATGCATCGTATCAAACTGTGAACATTCTTTAGAGTCTCCCCTTGACTGTTTAGAGGCTTGTTTGACTCAATTTAGTTTAGACTTTGATGTTGATGATTCCATTAGGGAAGTCAATGATTTGCTTGACTCAGTCCCCATTGTGGATCCTAGTTATAAATGGAAGTCTAAAGTGAAGCCTCTTCCACTCAGTGAGTCAAAACTAGTCCCATCAGTTGAGCCACCTGAGCTTGACCTTAAACAATTACCTGACACCCTCAGGTATGCATTTTCAGGTGATGAGTTGTCTAGACCAATATCTCTATATGATTCATGTGATGAGCCTGTACCACCTGATATATCCATTGTCTCATCTACTTGCATCACATTCCCTTTTACTAAGGCTACTTTCACCGATCCCTTGTGTTGTAGTGAGGATTTCAGTTTTCACCATCCTGTTGTGAAATTTATTCAATCTTCTGATTTGGAACCAGACATAGGATGTTCCCTTTTTGGAACACGTAAGAATCCTCAGTTTTGTATGACTACTGGTCACTTTTGGGATGTCCTTGTGTATTTGGTGCCCCATGTGATTGCTATATTTTGGTGGACTGATCCTCAACTGTTCAGGTTGTTGATATACGACCATGGACTAAGTGTTTGTCATGTTCTTCCTCTCCACGATTTGATACACCATTTTTTAGGAAGAATATTTGTCGGGCTGATGACGGTAAACTAAGCGCTCCTAGGAGGCAGCCTAGCTTTAGTTGTGTGTCTTTGCTGTTAGTCTGGATTGATTTTCGAGTACCCTATTTAGTTGTGTTTCACTCATACTTGTTAGCTCCGTAACAGTTTTGACTTACAACTTGACTTTTCTTTTTAGTTTTCTTTGTTAGTGTCGAGTCTGTATTTTATCGATTTCTAATGAAAACTCCATGATTCTTATGTTGGTGAGCCTCATTGATGGATGACTTCTTGGAAATTGGTAAAATTTTCACCGCGGTAATACTGTTCTAACCCCCTCTCATGTACTTACTTCATTCATTTGTCAGAATTATTTTATTAAACATTGAGGACAATGTTTGGATTAGGTTTGGGGGTAGGATTCATGAGTCGGTGAATTTTTCATTTTTTCGTAGTGTTTTCTTTTCTTATTCTTAAATTTCTTTTCTTATTCTTAAAAAAAAAAAATAATAATAAAAAAAAAAAAAATTGCTTTTCTGTCAAGAAAACTTGGTCTTTTACGAGTATGAAAATGAATTTTAAATGTTTATGCTCAAGAAAATGCAAACCAACTTGACATATTGGTATATTGATAAAGACTGAAAGTTTATTAAGATCCTTAAGTTAGATCTAGTTCATAAGATTTTTCAACTCGATTATCTTTGCACCATGAGCCATGTTAGCATAACTTGAAGTTGATGAGTGAAATATATACTAGAAAACCTTAGAATAATAGTGGAGACTTAACCCTGAAAGCTTTGAGCCTTTCTATTTTTCAGAGGGTTATACATAAACTCTGATTTTTCTTGAGTCTACATTATCTCGTTGATGATCTCATTATTTTCATTCTTTTGATCAATTGCTTTGGAAATGACATAAAAATTGAATTATTACACTAGAACTTCTTGGCTTATTCAATTGAGATGTCATAATACTGACCCGAACTTAGGAAATGATCTAGGCATTTTTTTTTCTTTAAACCATTAACTAGCCTTTTAACTTACCCATAACATTAACTTTTTGTAGCCTTTTGAGCCATAGATTAACCTTTTATTTGTTAACCCATTAACCTTTACCTAATTTTTCTGGGAATGTGTACAGATGAATATACTTGGTGTAAAAAGGGCATGAAAGAGCAAAATATGAGATATTTCATAAATCCTCTATGAAAGAAAGAAAAAGAAAGAAAGAAAAAAAAGAAAGAAAGAAAAGAAAACAGAAGAAGAATGTGAATGAGGATAAAGATGTGAGAATGAAGAAAAAAATTGATGGTGCGCAACATTGATTTATTCTTGACAGCCCTAATTGTACGTATAATGGGTGTATACATTCCTAGAAATTTTTGTTAGAATCCTTTGACATTCCTTATTAACCATTACCCAAGCCCCATTACAATCCAACAAAGTCCTAGTTGATCTTAGGTAAAGGTTGGTTCTGTAGATGTGGAGATTTAATAACCAAGACCTATGGTGTTTGATTCAACATTTTCAAAAGTAATTGATATTCCTGTCCATGAGATCATTTTCATTCCATTCTTGAAAAGTCCGTTCTTCATATGACTATATGTGAGATGATTGTTTTCCGTTATTTACTCTTTCCTCACATATAAACTGAGTGAAATACCAAATCTCTGAGTGCTTTATTGTGAGTGACATGAGAGGTTTGAAGTCAAAACAAACTTTCTACAGGAGATTTAGTCATTGTTTTACTCTGAAATGAAAAGTTATGTTGACAGTGCTATCCACACACACACATTGAGTTGAGGATGATTGTGAATTTGTCTCTAACTTGTGGAGAATATTAAATTATTTGGAAATTTGTTGATACACTAAAATGACACTGTTGGTTTCTTGCATTTCTTGAAGTTTTAAAATGAACACTGTTTGACCAAGTTTTGATTGAGTCAGTAATGTTTGTGGGTAGCATTTCTGGAAACCCTCACGAGACTATAACTCGTCCACTAGAGGTAATCTAGGGGTTTAAAGCCTTGTTGCACGTTTAAGGTAAGTGCAACCGATGATTCCTGCGAAAGTGAGTTAGGATTTTCTTTTTATTGTTTTGCTCGAGGACTAGCAAAATATAGGTTTGGGGGTATTTGATATTCACATAATTATTACAGAATATATCCCTTAATTTGTACATGTTAGTGTTTCGATTATTATATTTTATAGTAATTATTTCGTTTTAATATCTTTGCAGGAATTTGAGCTTAAACGATGAATCCATATTAAGCAGTCACAAACGACAATTAGGCAATTTCAATGGTGGTATAAAACAAATCACAAACCTAAACCCAACACCTAGCTCACAACCTAAAATCCACAAACCTACACCCAACACCTATCTCTTAACCTAAAATCCACAAACCTACACTCAACACCTAATTCATAACCTAAACCTCATCCATAACCTAATCCATAACCTAAAACCATACCCAATCCTACCCTCATTGATGAATCTTCCCCTCATCTCATCCTTATTCATCTTAGCTATTTTCTATAAATAGAGGATAATGGGGGTGAGAAAAGGGGGAGAAAAGAGAAGGGAAAAGAAGCAAATTAGGAAAAATTCAATCCTCTTTCTCTCAAATTCACCTCACCCTCACCACCACCACCTATCCCTCTTCCACTCACTCAGCAGTCATCTCTCCCACTCACTCACAGTCTCCTCGCCATCGCCACCACCGCGCACCACCACCATTCCCGCCACCGTCCTCGCGCCACCACCGCGAAACAGGGGCGTGACAACCCTGTTTCGCATCCAAACTTGCACTCCGCCACCACCCTCGGCTCCTCTCCCCTGTCCACACAACCGCCATCACCTCCGCACGAATCCCACCACCACAACCTCCGCCTGAATCGCCGCGACAGAGCCACCAACCAGGCCGCGAAACAGAGTCGCACCGCGACCCTGTTCCGCCTTGCCACAGAGCGTCTTCCTCCCCTCTCTTCGTCCAGGCCCCAAACCTTCTCTCCGCCACCGGAAAACCACCCCAACCAGAGCCGCACCGCGTCGCTCCACCGTCACCACAGGAAGCAAAAACAGGGGAGTTTTCTTCCTGTCTGCCTCTCTCTGTTTTACTGTTTTAGTGGTGTTTCCTCACCTTTGTTCGTCTTTTGCAGGTTCTGGAAGCAATTTGGAGTCGAGGAAGGTCGCAAGGAGCGAAAACCAGGCCGCGAGAGCCGCCGTCTCGCTGGAGAAGAAGATCGCACTTCACTGTTCCCTGTAGCAGTACTGTAGCAGGGCGGGAATTCAGTTAATTCGGTTTTTGGCTATTTCCACCCCCATAATTGCTCTGTACCACTACAGAGCGGTTTTGGGCCATTTCCTCGGGATTCGTGCACAACCACTTGCTGACCTGCTGAGTGCCACCACATCGAGTTTGTGACGAACAAATGGGTTGTATAAATTAATTTGATTCATTTTACTGAATTGTGTACTTAATTGTTAATTGCAATTTATTTCTGAATTTTTGATAAATTGCTTTCACCTTGCATGTTCGAGTAATTAAACTTGATATGCTTGGTAGTTAGAATTACCCTTTATCAATATTCAAAGCATGTGTTAAAAATATTAAGCTTAAACTTTGATTAAGTGTGCCCTAAAAAGACACTTAATACTTTGTAAAAGCGTATTTGCTTGAAATACTTTGTTAAGGTTTAAAAGAACATGATATAATTTAAATTGGATTTTAACGATCACATATTCGGTGTAAGCAAGGGATTTTCATCCCTAAAGCTTCTCGTAAATTCAGTAATTTAGATTAAATAATTTTGCTAACTCATTGGTGAGTCCAAGCCCACCAAACTCATCTCATTTCATCTATCTTTTATTTTTTTTCTATGTTCAATTTATTTTTAGTTTAGTTTTAAAAATGCTGTAACCCCTTTTCTTATAAATTAGTTTAGATAATTTCTTAAAATTTCAATTGCATTCACCTTCTTCGTGGGATCGACCCGTACTTGCCGTTGTCTACCAGTTAGGCACCGTGCACTTGCGGTATTACAAGTGGGTTAAATTAACCTATTTATTTGGGTTAGTTAAATCTGCATCAGTATGCTACACCAAATAGCTAGAAGAGTTTTTATGCGACCAAATCTATCACTGTTGATTTACTTGCAAAATGAGGAAAAGTGAACCAAAGACCATCGTTGTGGCGGTCAAAGGCACTCCGATGATAAAGACAAATACTTGATCAATGATGGAGATAGACTGATAAAATTAGGGTTGCATGTGTTTACCTTTCTCATCCGTTTTGTTCACCTTATAAAATGAGGGTGTTTTACTCCTTGATTGACTCTACCTTTGAATGTGTGATGAAGGGAGGAGATTTCGCTTAGAATCTTTACCTATCCATGATTGATCTTCTTTGGCACTTGGCTCTCTTTAGGACTCAATGTTTGATTGGACTAAGAGTTGCCTAAATGGACTTTGGCCCTGTTATAGTCCAGAGGCTTGTATTTGAGCCTTGTTGTCATGGGTTAAATTCCAAGATTCGCACCATAGTGGCTGGCATAATATGGATTTGGGCGCCTGACTTACAGCCTGAATAGAAATAAACTTGGACCTGATTTGGGCTTGACTTTGATCATGCTTGGGCCTGGTCTGTCCGAGCCTTTTTCATTAGGGTTGGCCTGTGCCACGCGTTTGGCTGTGGTTGGATGACTATTTTGATGTCTTATCAGTTACTCCCCCCTAGTTAGTGGGGCTGCGTATAGGGCCACTAACTCTATACATGGAGGCCCGTGCGATGCCATGATGGCATATTTAGGTGTTTTTCAGCCTCTGCGTTGCATTTATGCTAATGCGGCAACTGGGTGATTGTTTCTCGTACACGTCAAGCCTATATAAGCTTGTTTTAGGAGAGTTTCCTCTTTTTACTTCCAAGAGCTTTGAAGGTGAGTTTCAAACTTGTCTAAGGGAGTGGTGTGTCTATCTATACAAGGCCATATCAAAGTTGGTCTGTGTTGCCCCGTCCCTAACGCAATTTGTCATTTTCTACATACCACAGTATTCCCCTCGCTCAGATGTCGCCTAATAGGCAGAAAATCCTGACTGGAACTCTGATCAGAGTGAAGAAGGCTGGGTTCCATTTGTCAACGACGTTGTTGCATTTACTGACTTTCATCAGAATGAATCATAATGGGATTTGCACTCTGAGGAAGCCCTCTTGTCTTGGCGAACTTCCATAGGACTTTAAAAATTGGCAGAACTACTGCCTTTTTGCTTCCATGAAGTCTGGGATCTGATGGCCAGTTGATCGTTCGCAATTTCAAATATTTAAGTGAGTTCTTTGTATTCCCTTTTCTTCTAATTTATTACAATTTATGTTGTTGTTTGACTTGTTGATTGTTCACAATCAATATTAACAAAACCTACATCTACTTCTTCCCCAACATAAACTTGTTCCAAATCTGTGCATAAACCAAATGCCAACACAGACTTTCTCTTCCAAAAGAAAGTTTGTCTCTATAAGGTTTGAAACTTCTCATCCGCACTTGAATTAGATTCTTGGTTCGTTCGATTTTTTCTCTTTGATCAACAAAAAATCTAACCCCCCCCCCCCCCCCCTTGTTTTTAATCTTCTTCATGGATATTTTGATTTGCAAAACATACCCAATCAGCCAATCTTTATATTTTTCAAGTCGCATTAGCAACACCAATCAACTTGCTCTTCTTTCCAACTTACAATCTTCATTTTCTGTTACCGCCAATTGCACCCCCAATTGTAGTTTTCATCGTGCTAGGTCTTTTTAATACTAGTTCAACAATCAAGCTAAGCTAGCGAAAGGAGGAAAAGAAGAAAAAGCGATGGGGAAACGTAAATTCTTGAACCATTTTTGGGTTTTGTGTTATATTTGTAGTTTGGGTACGCTTGAGTTTGTGTAAAATTTGGGTCTTTATGGTTAAAAGAGGGAATTGTGACATTTTTTGAGTTTGGGGTTCTGTGAATTTGAGTTATGTACACAGAGTTGGCAAACCCTAGATTGTTTGAATTTGGTATGTGAAATCTGATCATAGTTGAATGAAATTTGTTTATTGTGTTATTTGAATTTTAGAGTTCCAGCTGTTGTTTGTGATTTTGGAAGTCAATCTAGAAGGTGAGCTCCCCATAGCCTAATGATTTGTGCCTGAATTGATGCGCTTGAAAGTGGGTTGAGGGTAGCTGGAAATGTGTGGATGAAATTGGAAAAGTTAGGGAGTAGTTAAACATGTTGTGGGTTGAAGTTATGAGTTTTAGCTAGATTAGTTTATTGTGGAGCCCAAAAGGATGGGTCTTTGTTATGGCTAGTACGGGTGGTAATTAAGATGATGAACGACTTTGGTTACTTTCTGCATGCAATTCATGATGGTTCTCTTGTTGCTTATATTTGCAGGTAATAATCAATATAAAAATTTTGCTGCATTTGATAGCGATGATGATAGTATGAGCTCCTCGTCAACGGCAATGTCGGACTTAACAATTGCTGAGAACACTGAAGAACCCTTGGGTGAGAATGAACCTTAGAACAATGCTTAGACGCTTTGTATGAGAAGAGGTACAAGATACATTGTTAATCTCTTGGGCATATATTTCTTTTTTTATTTCTATAACTCAACATGTAATTTACATCGTTTTACCTTAATTTTTGTTTTATCGGCTTGAACAAATCAGTTGTTTCCTAGATGTTCATATAGTAATGGCATTATATTTGAGAAAATAGGTAGTCAATTGAACAAAATCATATACTCCATCAATGATAATTTCTTAGATAGTTATTAAGTTTCTAGTGAGATCAATAAAATTTGATAATATTGTTAATAAACATGATTATCATGGAACTATCTATGACGAATTTCAGCATATTTAATTGACATAAGCACACCACCTCAAGTTGGATTAAATAGTTTTGCAATCTATATACTAGCAAATAGTTTTCTTTGCAATCTTGAATTTCAAACAATTTAGAAAAAAGGAATATAAGCATGTCTCTATGTAAGAAGCATGTGTAGAACCTGAACATAGTGTTGTCAATGGTTGATCTCTTATTTACTTTTAAATGGAGCATTAGTTTGATGAAAAGCTATAAAGAAACAAGTTTATTGGTCATATGTTGTTGTCCTACATCACTAATTGATTTTATCTATTTCTTTATATTTTCTGTATCAGGTTTCTGTATTTGTGTTATTGGGTGTTGTCCTTGGTGGGGCAGCACTCGGGTACTTGATTGTGTGGAAATTTGTCAGAGGACATAAGTGTATGTTGGTATTGCTCAGTTTGTGAAGTGGGCGGATCATTGCAATGGCATGTATAATACAGGTAAGACTAATCAAGCTCCCATTGAAATAAGGTCTATACCAGGAAACACACTTGGCCATTTTTTTTTACTCCGGTTTCATTGTTGGTATATTGTCTGTCCCCAAATGGTTTGGCTTGTGAAAATAAAGAGGTTGATGCTTACTCAATTCTTATTGGTCATTTTTTTTTGAAATTTTCGTCACTAACGATCGTGTTGGAAAACTCATCCATATTTTTAAGGATTCAGGCTGATACTTTTTGTATTCAACTTATTAGCTCTATGTTTCACATGTCTTCAACTTTTTTTGTTGGGTTTTGTAGGTAGGGATGATGCTCAGGGGCATGGGGTTTCACAATAATATATTCGTTTATCTTGCTGCTGAAAAGTTTACAAGGCCAAAAAATATATGGTGTCGCTTCGACATCTCTTTCCATTGTTACAACCGAAGGAAACTCTAGCATTAGAAGTGGAACTTGCTTCTTTTCAGGTATAAAAACTATCAGTATACTGTTGGTTTCATTTCTTTTAGTTAGTTACTATCTCTAATGCATGTTGTTTTTTATTTTCTTTGGATTCTTTAGGTGTCTTAGTAGTCTTGTACTTAAAAGGAGCACAATAGTTTCTAATTATTTCATTTCTTTAAATTCTTCACGTGTCTACATGGTGTCTATAATACCATGTCTCAATAGTTTCCCCAACTTATCCATCCTTTGGCAAGTGGTTGAAGATGCTCATGGCACTAGAAACAACAACTCTTTCCATTGTTATAGGAAGGTCCACATATCCTATGGATAAAACTTTGAGCAAAAAATAAGATTCCCATGGGTTTCTTTTATTTTGCTTTCTTTTGTATTTGGGATTCTTCTTTGAAGCTTCATTTAACATATTTATTAGTGCATACGATTCTATGAAAAATCACTTTTGTTGATCCTGATTTAATTTCTCCATTTTGCAGCTATTAAAAAAGTACTGCAGTCTTACTTCATTCTAGAAAATTTATTTGGCAGAGTCTGTGTCATCATTGACAAGGTAAGTTGCATTTTGCTAATGATGGATTACAGTTTTTTAAAAGTTAAAATGCATTTGCATATTCTACAAGAGTATAATATGACAACAAGAGTTGGTCTATCCATTGTACAATTTCATCTTGAATCACTTTTTGTACAACTGGGATGGAATTCGTGATGGCCTTGATATCTTTTTAATAGTGGTCCTGAAAAAATCAAACTCTTTACTTTGTCAATAATATTAAAAAGAAAAAAGGATGGTTGAGTCATCTTATTTCTTATACACACATCTATATGCAAACTTCTTCATTTATTTGTTTATTTTTTTTCAAAAGAAGTATCGTACGTACAATTTATGAGCACACTATGACTTTGTAGGTGAGGTCGTTAATTTATTTTTAGAATATCTTCCTTGGAAATGCTTCAATTATGGCTTGTCGTATAAGTTATTGAGATTCATCTAATATTTTAAGTTTAGATATATAATAATTATTTACTTGATATCGTTTCTTGGATCCTACCTTTTTTATTCAACACAGTGAAATAACATTTGTAGTTTCCTTTTACATCTTTAGCTTATTCTTAGAAAATTAAATTTTACTGACATTTATACTTGTTAACGTCGAATGCAGACTTTTTTGGCAACTACAATACAATCAGGTCGTATCAACAGTGTTTCTTCCTGTCACGATCCAAACAGTTCTAATGGTAGTGTTGTACATCCAAATGATCATTATTTTGATAAGCTTGGTGACCATGATGGTGATGAAGAATGATTCGAGGAGGTTGTGGGTATGAATACATGTTGATGCGTTAAGGAGCTTAGTGTTACTAGAGTAGTGTTAGTTATTTTTTAGACATCAACATGGTGTAACTTTATATCATTATTGTATTCGGTTTTGTGACTTTGCATATGCAATGAAAGAATGCAATATTTTTTTATAAATGAAAATTCTACTATTTTAATTTTAGACTGTGCATTACATAAAAATAGGTGGTGCTATTTAAGATTATGTGCTAGTAGAAAACTACAATAAATGGGTGAAGAAGTGGTTGTCACAATTATAATGAAGTTGTGAGGAAAAATTTGTCACATGTAGATAAATTTAATGTATGAAATCACTACCATGACAAACCGTTCCTAACGTATAAATTATATAAGTGAGGAAAGATTTCTCACAAAAGTTAATAGTAGATATTTAAATCACTATCGTGACAAACTGTTCTTCACATATAAATACATAAGTAAATAACGCTTCGTCACAAAAAGTCACCACATGCGACGCCAGATTTTCGTCACGCATAACACTCTACAGTGACGAAATTTTCGTCACCCATATTGTAATTATATATTTGCGTGCTAAGTTTAAGTGAGGAACCACTCGGCACGTAAGCGGACTTTCCGTGATGAGTAAGGAATTCGTCACCTAATACTTTCCTTGACGCCCCTTATGTGAGAGACGTTGTGACGACTGAAATTCATCACCGTTGCAGAACGATAACGAATTAACATGTTTCAATGAGGAACAACGTTCGTTACCAAAGCCCGAATTTCTTGTAGTGATTGGTTCTCTTGGTTGGTCAATCGAGCACCGCTATGGAGATAACTATGGGGGATCACCTTGATCAGGGACAAAAGCACATGATGCTGGTAGGTTAGCAGTTATAGTTTAGTCTGACTTATGATTTGTTTCCTGCAATACTTAGTGTTCATAGCTTTGTATGTGTTTTCTGACCAAGGAATGACCCACTTGAGCTATGCTGGAATGGTGGGAACTGAGGTAGAAATTGAACGAGACAAAGTTTACACTTTAAAGGTGTTTGTTGAGCAACAATTAAAGCTCTCAAACGCTCTTCAAATGTATTATATGGAAAAGAAGTTGGCTGCCTAGCCCAACCTATGAACTCAGCTGACTAATGCGCAAGAGAACTTGGGCAAGGTGTTGGCTCCTTCCGACTTGGAGACTCAGCTGACAGAAGTCCAAGAGAGTCTGGATAAGGCAAATGTCGTCTAGTCTGATCTGAAAACAGAACTGAAAAATGTTCAAGAGAATTGAGACAAGTCGGTGGCTGAGTATACCGTGATCGCTGACCAGCTAGATTATGCTTTGAAGGCTGCAGTTGACGCACAGAGTGCTCTGGAAGTGGAGCATACTGAGACTGCTCATCAGAGATGTCTTCGCCAGGAGTCTGAGGTGCAGGTGTTCCGTGTCACTAAAAAGCATAATTGTGAATGGGTGAATCGTGGCAAGGTTGATCATAGGCTGGCGGATTGTGAAGATAAACTGGCCAGGGTTAATAAGGAACTAACTAGCTTGAAGGCGCAATGGGAAGCTCGAGAGTGCTGATATTGTTTAATTTAGTCAGGTTGTCGTAGGGAGGCAATAGCTGCTTGATTTTATCAAGCAGGATCATGAGGATTGGAACATTTGTGTTTACAGGTCATTGGCGTTTGGGAACTTTAAAGAACTGAATGAATATTATCCCTTTTGAGTGACCATGAAGCTGATCTGATTATCCCAAAGCCCACCGTTGGTCCTGATGTCCCATAGTCTTTTGTCGATCCTGATGTCCCAGAGCTCGCCGCTGCCCCGCTTCGTCTGCCTATGTTGAATCTAGTCTTGCTAAGTCCGGCCTCGCCTCTTGAGCAGATTTATTGTAATGAACTTTATTTTCATTAATGAGGATTGCATTTTCTTTGTCTCATATTTTTTATTTTCGTACTTGTCATCTTGATTTTTATTCGACTAGACTGATCATATCAATATCTCACCAAAACTCGCCAGTTATGACTGAACTTAGATAATTTAGGCCACCTTGATCCGAAGCGGGACTTAGTCAGAACTGGTCGCATCAGTCTAAACGAACTAGGCCTTACAAAATAAAGTAAGATTGGTCCTGAAAAGAAGGTAAGTCGTGGATAAGTCATATTGGTCCGAACGGATTAGATTTCTATAGTAAAGTAAGCTCATTCCTGAAGAGGAGTTAAGCTATGTAGAAGTTGTCTTGGTCCGAACCGACTAGTTTTCTATAATAAAGTGAGCCAAATCCTAAATAGGAGTTAAGCAGTGAAGAAGTCATCTTGGTTCGAACGGACTAGACTTCTATTATAATGTAAGTTGAATCTTGAAGTTGAGTTAAGTTGTGGAGAAGTCATCTTGGTCCGAAGGGACTAGACTTCTATAATAAAGTGAGCTTAATCCTGAAAATGAGTTAAGCTATAGGGAAGTCATCTTGGTCTGAATGGACTAGACTTCTATAACAAAGTCAGCTCAATCCTGAATAAGAGCTAAGCTTAAGTAGAGTAGGTCACTTAGATGCGACAAATCGTCATCAACCTGAATAGGACAAGACTCGGCTGTTGTGTGCCATCTTGGTCCTTTAGACGAACTAGGTCACTTAGGTGTGACCAATTGTCGTCATCCTAAATAAGACTAAACTCGGCCGTTGTGCGCCAATTGATCCTTTAGACGAACTAGGTCACTTAGGTGCAACGAGTTGTCGTCATCCTGAATAGGAGTGGACTCAACTGCTATGTGCCATCTTGGTTATCTAGTCAAGCTAGGCCCGCCCCTACATGTAGAGTTGTATATTATATGAAACTTTTTTTTAAAAGAGGGTACATTTATTGATATTACTTTTTTAAATGCTCCTATACTTTATGGTTTTCTAAAAGAAGAAAAGACTCTCCACCTATCAAGTAAGCCTTTGGTCCATTGGTTTTTCTCTAAGGGGCTTGGGGTGCAATAGCTATTTGCCTGATCATTTTATTGCCATGTAATGACATTCCCTTGCTGTAGATGGTCTCCCCTGATCGTCCCACCTTGTTATTGGCGGGGTACTTAAGGTATTGATGCTTAGTAGAGACCATTGCTCCCATTTGATGAAGCCAAGGTCTGCCCAGTATTACATTGTACGTAGATGGGCGTCTACCATTACGAACTTTGTCATCAAGACCCTTTGTATGTTCGATTCCCTAACATCGCTCGCCACTGAAGTCGATCATGGCTTGTCTGTGCGGCTTCAATTCTTCTCCCTTAAGTTGCATCCTGCGGAATGTTTTCAAGAACAAGACATTAGCTGAGCTCCCCGAGTCCACCAATGATCTCTTGACATTCCACCTTATTATCCCGATTGTTATAACTAGGGTGTTATTATGTGAGGAGTGGACCCCTTGAATGTGTTGCACTGTGAATGTCAGATTCGAGGTTTGTGCTCTATTCAGGAATGGTAGATTAGGGCGATCTTCCTAGCACCCTGTCTACAGTTCTCAGACTGCTCTCTTCTTTGACCGGCTGGATTGTTTCAGTTCGTCATTTGCACCACAGTCTTTTCCTCCACGAATTCCTTGAGCCTCCCTTTCTGGACCCAATATTCGATCTCATTCCTGAGGCTTTGGCAGTCCTAGGTATTATGATCGTGGTATTTGTGGTAAGAGCAATATTTATTCTTATCACACTTTGACGAGTCATTCTTGAGCTTAGAAGGCCACTTGATATCCTCACAACTCTTCATGGTGGAAAGGATTTTGGACAGGCTAGTATTGAGCGGAGTGTAGGCGTGGTACTTTGAGTTGAAGTAATTGGTGGCTTTGTCGGGTTTTGCTTGTCAGACCCAGTCATGCTGTCACTCTCTACCTTCTTTTGGACCTGTCTTCCTATTTGCACTTTTTTTCCTTTCCCATGTCCCAGGTCTTGAGGAGTGTTTGGCTTCATTCTCACCTCTTTTTTTGGCTGCTTCCTCAAGAGTGATGTATTTTTGCGCACTTTTCAGCAAGTCTGTCATGTCTTTCGGAAGCTCCAAAGTGAGAAAATTATAAAGTTGGCCTCCCCGAATACCGGAAGTGAAGGCAGTAACAGATGTGTCATCACTACAACCATCGATCAGAGTCAATTCATCATTGAAGAAAGTCACATACTCCCTGAGGGTCTCGACATGCTTCTTCTTGAGGTTGAGCAGATAATGGGGTCCTTTTCTGGTTCGTTGGCTTCTCATGAATCAAGTGATAAAAGCCTTCACCAATACCTGAAACGAATCAATGGACCTAGGCTGGAGGCTATGGAACCAGGTAAGTGCAACATTTTCAGGCTGGTCGGGAAGGTCCGACACATGGTGGTAAAGATGGTTGGATGGATCTATAGTTCCATCATAGAACTCAAGCATTGGGGGTTGAACTTCTTTGGCAGAGGCACGTTCATGATCTGCTAAGAAAATGGAGGGACTGTGAGATTGTACAGGACGTCCGGGTTGGTAGTGTCAAGTCGGAGTGGATTCTCGACAGTCCTGTTGGCCCTTGTCGCGTAGTTTCCTCAGACTCCTTCATATCTTAAGTTCCCCCCTTGGTCGAATTTTTATACCTCGATGGGGACGTTGTCGCTTTCATGAACACATTCCATGTCATCTCCTAGGCAGAGACCTATCTGGGTTCCCGTCATTCTCTGATGGTGGTTGTCGTTCTTGGGAAAGTCTCTCCACCACTCGAGTGAGATGACTCATATGGATCAGAATATGATCTATACGAGGGTCTGCTACGACTGCTTCAGGAGCATGGCCTTGTGGTTTTTCCATTTCCGCAGTTGGATTGCGTTTGGTCCTACAATGAGACTCCTTCAGCCGGAGTGTAGGCAGGCTCGACGTTATTGTTATTGGCTCGAGACCTGGGGCTAGTAACCATGGTTTAGGACCCTGTTAGTTCAACATAGTTTGTGATTTGCTTTAAGGAAAACTATTGTTTCCCATAGGCGGCATTAAATTGATGCGTTTAAATTTGTCCCTGTTGATTTATACCAGCAAAATGAGCAACAGTGAACCAAAGACCACCATTGTGGTGGCCAAAGCCAGTTTGATGATAAAGTCAGACATTTGAACAATGATGGAGATAGACTGATAAAATTAGGGTTGCATGTATGTACATTTCCCATCCGTTTTGTTCACCTTATATAATGAAAGTGTTTTATTCCTTCATTGACTATGCCTTTAAATGTGTGATGGAGGGAGGAGATCTCGCTTAGAATCTTTACCCCTCCATGATTGATCTTCTTTGACACTTGGCTCTCTTTAAAACTCAATGCTTGATTAGACTAAGAGTGGCCTAAATGGACTTTGGACCTATTATAGTCCCGATGTCTGTATTCGGGCCTTATTGTCCTGGGCAAACTCTGAGATTTGCACCACAATGGGCTTGTATAATCTGGGTTTGGACGGCTGACTTACAAGCTGAATAGAAATGAACTTGGACCTGATATAGACTAGGCTTGGGCCTTAGTTATTCGGACCTTCTTCCAATATGGTTGGCCCGTGCCACGTGTTTGACTGTGGGTGGATGATTGTTTTGATGTCTCATCAAATTCATTAAGAAGCGCATATAGATGAATCCAAAGGGTGTCCCATCCAATTGTTTGTGGTTGAGGTTGACCCATCCAACATAATTGCAGCAGTTTCGGAACATACACATGATGCCTAGCTAATTGCCATTGTTGTTCCAGAACCATAAGCAAAGCTGCTTCTGTTGGAATTTGAGCTGTCAAACTTATAGGAGAGAGATTGCTCTCCAAGATTACCTATTTTTTCAGACCAAGCTCTTTTGTGCTTGAGCTGAAAGAAAAACAGTAAAGAAGAAAGATGGAAGAGTGCAATGATAGAATGCCATAGGTCTTGCCACTTGTCACGTAACTAGTTCTAGAGCTATTTCATCCTAATGTTCAATCGGAATCCAAATGGTTTCTTCACTGTTTGGCTGAGTCATAAACCAAAACTCAAGTTTCAACATAATCGAACTTGCTGGAAAATGTCCGCATAAATTAAAATATGGATAAACTCAACGAAAGTGAAAATTATTGCAAAATGTTGATTGAGATCAATCCATACATTAATTATATTATAGACGTAAACAATCAATTGAATGGTCAACAACAGTTTCTTATTCTCAACACTGGTTAGAAATTTCTATTACATGGTGGCACAGCCTGTGGTGCAATTGACCAACTGCCCCAATTAAGCAGTGGTCGTATACTGTATGCAATCTGATGCTTAGAAGCATTTACAATTAGGGGTGGGCAAACGGGTCGACGATCCGCGGATTCAACTCGAACCGGACCATTTTCCTCTAAACGGTCCGGATTTAAATTATAAGTTTTTAGATACGGTTCGGATCGGTCCGGATCCGTTATAAAACGGTCCGGTCCCGGTTCCTAATTTTAAAAACGAAACGGTCCGGGTTGGACCCTTTTCAAATCAATTTAGTTATAAAATCCTAAATATGGAACTAAGTACAGTAGCAGAGTAACTCACTCACTCATCTAACTCTAAGTTCTCTTTCGATCCCAACCCTAGCAGTAGCAACTCATAAGTCATACCCTCACAAAAGTTCCCTCTCCTCTCCTCTCTCTGTCTCTGTCGAAGAGAAGAAGCCGAGATCTCAGATCTCCCTCTCCATCAGAAGAGAAGAAGCCGAGATCTCCCTCTCCTCTCCTCTCTCTGTCTCTGTCGAAGAGAAGAAGCAGCGAGATCTCCCTCTCCTCTCCTCTCTCTGTCTCTGTCGAAGAGAAGAAGCCGAGATCTCAGATCTCCCTCTCCATCAGAAGAGAAGAAGCCGAGATCTCCCTCTCCTCTCCTCTCTCTGTCTCTGTCGAAGAGAAGAAGCAGCGAGATCTCCCTCTCCTCTCCTTTCTCTGTCTCTGTCGAAGAGAAGAAGCAGCAGCTCCCTCAGCGAGATCTCTCTCTGTCGCCATCTGTTGACAACCGGGTGGAGTACTTTTGTGAATCAAAAGAAGCTTATTGCTGGGGATTCTATTGTGTTCTTGAGGACTGAGAATGGAGATCTTTGTGTTGGAATTCGGTGAGCAAAGCGAGGGTGGATTGTGGCTCTGAGTCTGCATCAGGGTGGAATCCAGCCGCTGGAAATTGTGTCTCACCATATGGGGGATTTTCTGCATTTTTAAGAGAGGAGGAGAACAAGATGATGAGGGATGCTAATGAGATGAATTCAAACTTCTGTGGTGGTTCAAGAGGAAGGGGACGAGTAAAGCCCGACTCTGTTGTTGAGGCTGCAACTCTGGCTGCTAATGGAAGGCCCTTTGAGGTTGTTTACTATCCAAGAGCAGGCACTCCAGAGTTTTGCGTGAAAGCGTCATCTGTGAGATCTGCAATGCAGATTAAGTGGTGTCCTAGGATGCGATTTAAAATGGCATTTGAATATGAGGATTCTTCAAGAATAAGCTGGTTCATGGGCACCATATCTTCTGTTCAGGTTGTGGATCCCGTTCGCTGGCCTAATTCACCATGGAGAGTTCTTCAGGTAAACCTTGCAACTTGGGTTTATTGAATAGCATGTTTTTATTTTGTGCTACCTGCTAGAACTCTATAATCACAATATTGGTTTACTTTAGAAGCTATTCATATATTTTTGTTCCAAAGAGTTCAGACATTTTCTTCCTCTTACATCTATTAGTTGTTTGTAAGATTCCTCTCATTTTGAACATTAGAACCGTTTGGAACCGTAGGAACCGGACCGTTCCAAACGGTTCGAGTTAGGTTCGGTTCCAATGTTCAAAATGAGGGGATCCGGACCGGACCGGATCCGTTATTTTTAAACGGTTCGAGTTAGATTCCTCCAAATTTGGAACCGATCCGGACCGTGCCCACCCCTATCTACAATCAAATATTATGCACTAATTATCAGAAATTCATAACCCACAACATAGAAAGAAAACTCAAATTTAATGGTCTCAACTGTAAGGAAATACCTGCTAATGCAAATAATCCCAACACAAGTCTTAGACCTAGTTGGTGATAGTGAATGACTAATAACGTTATGCAAGTAATAGAAATAACAAGCAATGTGCAAAAAATAAAGATGACACCGAGATTTACGTGGTTCGGCTTTGCCAACTCCATGAACGACGACTCTATAACTATCTTATTGATATGGAAACACTTACTTGAAGATTACAACGTTGTCAAGCAACAATCCTTGAGATTACCCAATCTCAAGCCAACAATACCGCCAAAAGTTTGACGAAACTCGCAAACGAAGAACATCCGAAATTACTCGATTCCAATCCTTCTACTTGGCTATTGTTTCACGCTGCACACACACCGAATCACGCCAAACTCGCAGCCTGTTTCACGCCCTTATCGCAGCCCGTTTCATGCCACACTGTTGCTCTGTTTCAGCCTGTATTTGCTACCAATCTGACGCTGCGTTGTTGTTGCTATTTTGCTGCGTATTGCTGCTGCGTTTCAGCTATGTGCTCTGATTGTTATCTCTCTCGTTGATGCCTTGTATTTACTCTTATAAGATTAGTTGTTGTATACTTGCTTTAATTAGAGAAAGAAAAGGACATTGAGTCCCACATGAATTGTGAACCAAACACTCCATCACACAAGGACTCTGAGTCTTATTTGTAAAGGACACTGACTCACACAAGGTGTTTGAGTCCTTGTAATTGTCTCACAATCTCCACCTTGGAGAACAATTTTAGGCCACCACACAAGCATCGCAAACAACCATATAAGCATCTCCACCTTGGCATGAAATACCGCCAAGACCCGTCTCTCGGTCACGAGAATCACCGTCATGCCCCAAAGGGCCCTGCCCCCATAGGGCGTCAACACTAAGAGAGCCTAATCAAGTTGAGACAATGCTCAAACTTGATCCCCAGAACCGCTTTTGTCAACATATCAGCTGGGTTGTCTTTAGTACTCACCTTCTCCAAAAGAACATCGCCATCCTCAATGACATCCCTCAAAAAATGATACCGCACATCAATGTGCTTCGTCCGGGCATGATGAACCTGGTTCTTCGCCAAATGGATAGCACTCTGACTGTCACACAACACTGTCACATCATCCTGAATAACACCCAAATCACTAACCAAGCCTCGACGCCAGATGGATTCCTTTACCGCCTCTGATAGAGCCATGTACTCTGCTTCAGTAGTAGACAAAGCAGCTGTAGACTGTAGTTGAGACTTCCAACTCACTAGACCAATTGCCAATGTAAAACAATAACCTGTAGTTGATCGGCGCCTATCAAGATCACCAGCATAATCCGAATCTACATAACCTCGGATCATATTTGACACATCTCCTCTCTCATATAGTAAACCAACATCCAGCGTACCCCAGAAGATATCTCAATATCCACTTCACTGCCTGCCAATGTTGTTTTCCCAGGTTTGACATAAACCTACTAACCAAACTGACTGCATGAGCGATATCCGGACGTGTGCAGATCATGGCATACATAAGACTACCAACTGCACTAGCATAGGGAACTTGTGACATGTATTCCCTCTTATCCTCTGTGCTAAGAGACAACTTACCCGAGAGCTTAAAGTGAGCAGCCAAAGGAGTACATACCGGCTTAGACGTATCCATGTCAAAACGATGAATAACATTTTCTAAGTATTGTATCCGTGACAAAGTCGGTCTGCTTTTCTTCCTATCTCCATTCCAAGTATCTTTTTCGCTGAATCAAGATCTTTTATCTCAAACTCCATGCTAAGTTTCAACTTCAATTTATCAATTTCTTTCATGTTCTTCGCAGCAATGAGCATGTCATCAACATAAAGTAAGAGAAACACGAAAGACCCATCCTTGAGCTTTTGTGTGAATACACAAGGATCATACTGACTCCTCGCATATCCCTGCTCAATCATAAAAGTATCAAACCTCTTGTACCACTGCCTCGAAGATTGCTTCAATCCATACAATTCTTCAGCTTGCATACATTTTCTTCCTTACCAACAACAATATATCCATCGGGCTGAGACATGTATATGTCCTCCTCCAAATCTCCATGCAAGAAAGCAGTCTTGACATCAAGTTGCTCGAGCTCGAAGTCAAACTGCGCTGCTAAAGCCAAAAGGACTTGGATAGAAGTGTGTTTTACCACCGGAGAAAATATTTCATTGTAGTCCACACCTTCTTGCTGTGCATATCCTTTAACCTCCAATCTTGCCTTGTAGCGTATACCTGTACAAGTACCCCTGGAATTTGGAATCCCATTTTTTACTGTGAAAACCCACTTACACCCAATTGGTATCTTCCCCTTAGGGAGTGTCACAAGCTCCCATGTATGATTCCTCTGAAGAGATAACATCTCCTCATCCTAAGCCTCATTCTACTCCTCTTTCTGAACACTTCGCAAAACATGTGTATATGTGGTAGGAACATCATCATACCCATCAAGAACTGAGAATGCACAAGCTGCGCCATCCTCATAACCAAATCTAAGTGGTGCATGTCTGACTCTAGGTTCTCTGCCCACTGCTAAAGACGGTGTTTGTAATTGTTGAACCTGTTGTTGTGTAGGATCCATGTCCCCATCAGTAGGAACCTCATCTTCTGCCACTGTCTCATCAGGCATCATATCGGTATCGTTCATTCCTTCAATAGAAGGAACATCATACTTTGTATGAGATTTAGGAGCTCCAAGTTCCACCTGCAGAAAATCTCTAGCATCCTCATCTTCATCATAGCTATCACCCCTCCAAATAGGGGAATCATCTTTGCCTCTCTCACATTTTGCCTGTAATAAAGCCTCCTCATGGAACTTCACATCTCGACATATCACAAACTTCTGCAAGTCAAAGCACCATAATCTAATACCCTTTCACATTATTTAGATAACCGAGAAAAATACCTTTCCTGGCCCTTACTCCAATTTTATCTTCCCTAACATGAAAATATGATGGACAACCAAAAACTTTCAAGTTAGAATAATCTGAAGAAATACCAGACCAGACCTCCATAGGAATCTGAGACTCAATAGCTTATGAAGGAGAGCGGTTAATGAGATAGCACGCCGTGTTTACTGCTTCAGCACACCATATTCTGCCCAACCCTGCATTGGACAACATGCATCGTGCTCTCTCCAACAGGGTACGGTTCATCCGCTCTGCTACCCCATTCTGTTGTGGTGTCGACTTCACTATGAAGTGCCTTTTAATGCCATGTTCCAAACAAAACTGCTTCAAGGGATCCTCGGTATACTCACCGCCATTGTCAGATCTCACTACTTTGATCACCCTTCCTGTTTGTTTTTCAATCATGGCTTTCCACTTCTTGAAGATATCAGTGACTTCATTTTTATGTTTCATGGTATACACCCATACTCTCCGGCTGAAGTCATCGATAAAAGACACAAAATACCTGGAACCTCCCTTGGATGCGACCCTAGAGGGCCCCCAAACATCAGTGTGGATGTAATCCACAATCCCCGCGGTGCTATGAGTAGCATCACTAAAACTGACTCTGCACTGCTTCCCATAGATGCAATGTTCACAGAAATCCAGTTTTGTCATTTTATCACCGCCAAGCAAGCCCCGCTTGCTTAAAGTTCTTAGTCCATTCTCACCTACATGCCCTAATCGTATGTGCCATAACTGTATACGCGTCAAGCTTTTCTCATCAACAACTGTAAAAACCATAGCTCCACCTTCAACTATACTGCCTTGAAGGAAATACAAATTTGCATGCCTAACTGCTGTCATAAGCAACCTGTCACCAAAATAAACACTGCAATATCCATTCTCACCAATATACTTGTAGCCCTAAGCTTTAAGCGCCCCAAGAGAAATCAGCCCCTTTGAAAGAGCTAGAACATGACGTACCTCGGTAAGCTGTCTACATGACCCATCTGCCAACTGAAATTTGACTGTACCAACACCCATTGTCTTGCAAGGCCGATAGTCACCCATTTTTAACTGAACTGCCCTTAACCTCGCAATAAGTGCTAAACCATTCCCTTACGGAACACATATGATACGAAGCTCCCGTATCCAACATCCAACCGTCATATAAATGGTCATAAGATTTTGCCATCAGTGCATGTGCTAAGTCACCCCCGATTAGAATATCCTCTACCACATCCGGTGTCTCAACAACATTCACTACGCCCTTACTCTCATTATCTTGCTCATTGTGATTTCCTTCCAGTCTAGACAATTCCTTATGTAATGGCATTTGCGCTTACATTTGTGACATTCAACCTTAGACATATCTCTGCCTTTTGATTTAGACCGGTTCATTATGTAGTTATTCCTTTTGTAATTCCTTCCCCCTGTCACTGAAAGACCATGTGCTTGAACCTCCTCATTCGAAGCACTCTTTCTGAAAGCCTTTGCAAGTACAGCTTGAACAACATCATTGTACGCAAATTTCTATTTCTTCAATGTTGTCATCTGATCAACAAACAGTTCTCATTCCGGTAACAAAGAAATTAACAAGAATAATGCTTTCTGACTATCTCCAAATTTAGCTCCCAAGCTAACACAATTTGAATATAAACATTCAAATTCATTTAGATGATCAGTCGTGAGTTTACTTGGCTGCAACCTAAAAGTGAAAAGTTTTTTTGTAGGTACATCACACTCATCTGATCATTCTGAAGATACATAGCCTGAAGCTTATCCCAAATACCCTGAGTTGTCATCTCATCAGCGAAGTTGTAAGCCACATTGCGAGAAAGACACAAACGAATCTTACTACATGCCTTCTGATCCATTTTACTCCACTTTTTGATAACCTCAACCGTCGCCTTATCTGATGATAGTTTCCTTTTCTCATCAAGTTCATCAATTTGATCCAAACTAACCAGAATATCTTTACAATCCATCTGCCAAGCTTTAAAATTGTTCCTACCATTAAATCGAACAATATAAGACCCATGAACTTTCACATAGCCATCATCACGTGATGAAGAAAACCTTTCAGCCATTTTAATTGACACCTTCAAAACACAAACACCAACTAACTGGTGCTCTAATACCACTTGTAAGGAAATACCTGCTAATGCAAATAATCCCAACACAAGTCCTAGACCTAGTTGGTGATAGTGAATGACTAATAACGCAATGCAAGTAATAGCAAATAACAAGCAATGTGCAGAAAATAAAGATGACATCGAGATTTACGTGGTTCGGTTTTGCCTGCTCCACAAACGACGACTCTATAACTATCTTATTGATATGGAAACACTTACTTGAAGATTACAACGTTGTCACAACAATCCTTGAGATTACCCAATCTTAAGCCAACAATACCGCCAAAAGTTTGACGAAACTCGCAAACGAAGAACACCCGAAATCACTCGATTCCAATCCTTCTACTTGGCTATTTTTCACGTTGCACACACACCGAATCACGCCAAACTCGCAGCCTGTTTCACGCCCTTATCGCAGCCCGTTTCACGCCACACTGCTGCTCTGTTTCAGCCTATATTTGCTACCAATCTGACGCTGCGTTGTTGTTGTTATTTTACCACGTTGTTGCTGCGTATTGCTGCTGCGTTTCAGCTGTGTGCTCTGATTGTTATCTCTCTCGTTGCTTCCTTGTATTTACTCTTATAAGATTAGTTGTTGTATGCTTGCTTTAATTAGAGAAAGAAAATGACATTGAGTCCCACATGAATTGTGAACCAAACACTCCATCACACAAGGACTCTGAGTCTTATTTGTAAAGGACTCTGACTCACACAAGGTGTTTGAGTCCTTGTAATTGTCTCACACCAACATCTGATCACACTGAAACACTCACTAAGTAAGCAATTCAAAGTTGTATAAACTTGTTGACAAGAATCCTTATTTAATAATCAAAGCAACAATAGTGAACAAAGGCACATGATGCAGATTTATTTGTAATAATCTGGGTATCTAGTTCTCAAGAATACAATAATCAATAATCATTACCCAATTCATTTGACCTATAACCCAAATCCTATATAAAGTCAAATATTTAATTTATTTTCATAATTCATTTGATTCCCAAATCTAAATCATGTTTTATCAATGCCTATGTTCAATATTCAACTTTCCCTTTCTACGACATCTCTAGATTTTTCACTAAAAATAATTAGAGATCTTGCAAGACAAACACACTGATGAAGACAACAAATCAAGATAAATGAACTTCTATTACATATTGATGTTGTCAAAAACTGAAATGAAAGTTTGAAACACTTTCAACTTTCAGTGTTTAGTGACAAGCAAAAAATCTTGCTTTTATCTAAACACTTAATTTGGCATTGAATACTGGTTTAATTCAAACTTTGAACATGTTAACAAACCCACTTAATAAGAAAAACCACTGAATTTTTCAGAATTAAATCTTAAGTAATGATAAGTGTTTATCAAACACGTTGGTGGCGTTTGTTTTTAGTTCTGATCCAAACTTTGGTTTTGAATAAGAACTGGACCACTTGATTGGGTAGTTATTTTTAATTTTAATCATAAGTAAAAATTCTTAATAAGTTCTAAACTCATAACATTTTAGTAAGCATGCACCAAGGAGGGTGCTTAGTGTTGATTGCTAAGTGGTTAGTGTTGAAAAAAAAATCACCCTTAAAGTCACTAGGTAATAGGTATTACATATATAATTGTTACCATGCTTCGTATATTTGAGCCTTGCTATTGTGGTGATGAAAACCCTTAAGTGAAATAGATTGTTGTGCTAAAATCTTTGAAGTGAAATAGATTAATTGTTCGGTAGAAGCAAAGGATCGAGCAACAATTTTAGGTTTGATTTGCTTAAAGTGTGCCTTCTTTGCATTGAAGATGTTCTGTCTTGCTCTACTGTAACAACCCCAATTTAGCACATTATAATTTATTTATTTTTTTGCCTTTATTAAATTGAGGTTGAGTCAAGTATTAACTAAATAAATTAGGGAGTGTCACTAACCTTGTGCAAAACCCTAAAAGGTTAGGGTTTTGTCTTTATATTGGTTAAATAGATGGTTGGGTTTTCTCTTAGCCGTTTAGAAAAAAAAAAAAAAAAAAAAAAAAAAGGAAGAAGAAAGAAAAAGGTGAGATTCCTCGTTTTTCCTAGATTTATGTTACTATTCTGTTTTTTTTTTTTTTTTTTTTTTTTGTATCTTTTGTATGGATGCCTTTTTGGGAATAAGGGTTGAAGGGTATGTGTTGTGTATGTTCATGTCAGAAGGAGTGTAATTTTTTTGCTTTTTGTGTCAGTAATCAAATCTCCTTATCCTTTTCTTGTTGAAAAAAAATTTCAGCGCGAATTGAGCTTCATGCCATCTAATTCAACCCTTGGGATTTCAATCTTTGATAATAATATTCACTTGAGGATACAGTTTCCACCCTTGATATTTCAATCTCTGATAGTGACATTCTCTGATAATGACATTCAGGATATACTTTTCAACTTTGATAATGACCTTCTTGATAATGACATTTACTAGGATACGGTTCCAACCCTTGATATTTCAATCTCTGATAGTGACATTCAGGATATTTTTGAACTTTGATAATGACATTCACTTGATAATAATATTCACTTGAGGATACGGTTTCAACCATTGATATTTCAATCTCTGATAGTGACATTCACTTGAGGATACTTTTCAACATTCCTTTGCCATGTGTCAGAATTCCAATACTTTGTCATATGATAACACCTGTGAATGATCACATGTCAGAATTCATTTGCAATTTACTTTAACCTTCCTATAATGACATTCACTTGATTAAGATATTACTTGAGGATACTGTTATATGTCTAGAAATATTACTCGAGAATAGACTAGAAATACTATTGTTATATGTTAAATATGTGTATGTTATATGTTAAATGCGTATGTTAAATGCCTTGTGAATACACTAGAAATATTATTTGAGGAATATATGGCTAATATGCGTATGTTAAATGCCTTGCATACACTAGAAATCAGACTGTTAGGAACTTTGTTGCCACATGATGTATCTGGAAAAGTAACAGTATATGTGGGCTTTTGTACGTTAACAATATTTAAAGTAAAAACATATTTCCTGATGGATTTTATTATGCTAAAAAAGGAGCTATTATTGAAAGTATGATTTCCCCATGTGCATAGTATCATATATATTTATGGGTTTGATCACCATGGTTGTCATAAAGTATGGTCTATGAATATGCTATGTTTCCCCGAAATAATGGGTTGATAAATGAAAAAATGTCATTGTGGATGAATTCTGAAATATCCCAAAATGAATGATATTGTTAAACTTTGATTGCTGAAAAATTTAAAACACCTGGAATTGTATCACTTAGAACTATCACACCTCTTTGGTTTATGATTTCTCCTCTTATACTAGAGAAACTAAATAACCTGCGGGTTATCTTGCGGACGTAGGTTCTCTTGCGGAGGTGGGGCGCCTATTTCCTACTAGAGAAACTAAAATAACCTTTGGGTTAGTCTTGCGGAAAATGAGGTGAATTTGTATGCCTAAAATAGGCTTTGATATTTATTCGTAAAAAATGTGACGTGAGTTTATGCGCATTGATAGCCCAAGAGTGGCTTTTGGTACTCATATAGTTAGGAGTATCTGCGATGCATGCATGTATGTGATGTCCCCACTTGGGTATGGATGACAGAGAAATCCTCCTTTATATGAGAGAGGCATACGGGCATGTATGTTCGGCACGGAGGTGGTGCGAATGTGGTATCGTCTAAGTGATCAATCCGTTAAAAGATGAATCAAATACAAAATAAAAATAAGTAAATTACGTTTATATTATTTCTAACCTTTTTTATGCAGAATGACAAGTTCACTAATATTTCTGCAGGTCAGACTTGCCATAGTCAACTCCTATAGGGTAAGTACAAGTAAATGCATACTTACATGTTAGGTTGATGACAAGATTGCCTCGTGGAGGAACTACCTGTCTGTTTTGGGCTATTTTTTTGTTGTACTACATTTTTCTGTCATGTCATTGCAATTTCCTTTATTGATTTTTGGAAATAAAGAAATTTCACACCAGCTTTGTTGCTGACCAAAGTGGGCTTTGGCTTCTTGGGTACATTCCTTCAGGAATGTAGCCGACTAGCTTACTTTCAGGATTTAGTAATCTCGGGTGAGCTTAGAGTAGTTCGTTTCGTACGTGATGAACATTGTTGGGAGTTGTGCGTTGTTCGAGAGATTCGTTTATTTTTATTTGTATGTGACAGTTTAATTCTTTGAAATAAAACTTAGAGTTTATTGATTATTTTCCTGGGAGAGATACATTCGTGATTTGTTGAACTTGTTAGTGTTGGCTCTACGAACTTTAAATCTTTTCTTCCTTTTTATGGGCTTTTAGATCAGTTGTTTTATTTTCCTCTAGTTTGGTAAATTGTACAATTGATTATTTCTCGTAGATGCCAATTGTTACTTTTAGTGAATGACAATTCATGTCCCGAGTTTTGGGAGAAGGATAATCCTACGTGAATTTCGGGATTTTCGTTTTCTTACAAAATCGGGGCGTGACATCTACCATCTCATAACATCTATGTAATACCCCCCTTACCACCCGGTGATCCTTTTTTTTACCCTTAACCCTCCCCACCCCATGCCGTCGGCCGGTTTGAATCCGTGACGTGTGATTCCATCTGTCACACCTTTACCAACAACACCTTTGGCTGGTGACCCATTAATATGCTTCGTACACGCTGATTAAGGTTTAGTACTCATCCATTTACCAGGATCACATTACCATCCCTACTTCGAATTCTTCATGCCAGAACTCCTTATGGATCAGCGCTTAAGTGTACATAGATCAACGTATTAACTATTGAACACGATTACAGTTTGTTTCAGTGTAGATTAGACCTCTATATATCATGTTGAAGAAAGAAACTGAGAGTTCTGTGGAGTTAAAATAAGAGATTTACAAAAAATTGCATTAAGAACCTGGCTACAAGTTACAACACCACATTTAACCACTGGATTGCCTTTTGAGCCTTTTGAACTTCATTGTGAGGTGAAGGCCTGCATCCACGTAAAGTTACTACTCGGGATACATTTGAGCTATTATGCGATAGTTCAAAAATCTTGTAAAATAGATAACAAAATTTATGGGTGAAAGTATATAGGAAAGTTACCGAGAAAATATTGCAGTGTCCAGGATCAGCAATGTGAGCCATCAAATTCTCAATTGGGCCTTGTCCTGTATACATAGATTGAAACCAAAACCCAACAAAAGCTAGCATAGCGAGACGACCATTCTTGATCTCTTTTGTCCTCAAAACCATCACCGGCTCCGGGGACCCTCGTCCCCACATTATAGGATCAAACCACAACCCACCAGGGTATCCTACGCCGGGTGTGGGGGTTGGTCTGTTGGGAAATTTAGGATCAATATCAACACTACCAGGGTTGACGAGATCAGCCCATCTTCTTCCTTCAACCCAACCCATCAATGCTAATTGCACAGTAAACAAAGTTGTTGGGTCTGTGAAGTATTCTCGCTCGCTCTCCTGCGTCATACCATGAGAAGTTCTCAATGAAACCAAGACTTTTGAGGATTCTAGCAACAGCTAGCATTGACCATCTTCCATGTATTAGCTCAGCTTGTGCAAACCACTTGAGTTGCTCTGGGTCTGACCCTGCAAAACAGATTTTTGAATTTAAATTTAAATATGATATCGATATTAACCAAAAAAAAAAAAAAGTCTATTCAGTTATTATTTTCTAATGCTTACCCAATCCAAGTGGAGGCAAACTTCAAATTGGAAAAGGCAGGCCATAATCATTTTGCATCACAGAAAAATCCTTTGGACCATATAAACTTGTAGAGTCACACCTTGCATATGACAATAATAATGAATAAGTAGTTCTATAAAATATGTTTAAATCTTAAATTCAAAAATTTTAAGGTTCTTGATCCTTAGTCCTAACCCAATGTATGGATGCGTTTGAAAATAATAACAAAAACTTTCTACTGGATTAAGAATTTTATTTTATACTAAATCCAACTATATGTTGCAAGTTGCAACTTTGAAACATGGTACATGCATTGCTTTATCTCCAAAGTTATATTGATATACCATTTTTGAAACTTAACCTTAGTGATTTCATTAAGAAAGGAAGGAGTAGTATTTGGTTCATAAACTTCAGCAGCTATCTGATTAGAAGTGGAAGAAATATCAGGAAAAAAGGGAGATACGTCTTTATGAATTTGAGAATTCATAAATTTGAGTTCAAGCCAAGATTGACCTTGCTTAAGCTGTTGAATCTCCTTTTTCATTGTATTAACTTCTGTTTATAAGTCAGATATGGTGATAGGTTGATGAACAAGAGTTTTAAATCTATCAATGATATCTTTATGATTGTAAAATTGGTTTACAATCTCAGGAACAAGTTTTTTTGTAAGAGTATTCTTAATATGTTTAAGGTACTCTGTTTTAAGAGCAAGGTCATCAATACGATCAACAAAATCTAAAAAAATACTTAATTTTTTTTGTTTTTGAAAGCATATTGACACTGGTTAAAACATTACATTGACATGCCTTGATACAGTGGTTCTGATTAGAATCTTCTGTTTGATCGGAGTCAGTATCATATCTCAATTGATAGACCTGGAGATCATCAGACGAGTCTTTGTTTGATTCAAGCCAACAAAGACAAAACTAGTGTTATCGTCCCAAAGACAATACACTGGAATCAAGTTACCCTCCCGGTAACTTGGCAGGTCAAATCTAACCCTAGAAGGCCTCCTCCTAGCCAGCTCAGTCAGGTTATGACTCTTGAAGACGAAATTGTTGAATTACAATTCTCTGAATCAAGGATAATTAGGTTATAACCTCTAGATTTTCAATCAGAACGTAAATCTGAATTATCATTCGAAACTGCTCCTACCCAAATCCCTAAAACTCCAACTCTTGAAGTTCTTCCTCATTTAGATCTTGCTCATCTAAGATCTAATCCCCATTATCCTTAGATTCCTCAACCAATCTACAATCTTATCCTAACAATGATAGATCTCCAACTTAATTTGAGATGGAAGATCCCCATTCCCATGAAGATCCCCATTCCCAATTAAATGTGATAACTATCGATTTCGATCTTGATAAAGATTGGATTAAAAAACAATTTGCTAGAGATTACAATTCTGACAAAACGTAAAACATTTTATGCTCAAACTACCCCTTCTCAGAGGGATGATTTGGGAAAAATGTTTTATAAATGTTGTGAATCAGTTCTTAGAAGAATTTTGAAAGAAAGAGAAGATGAACAATGCATGCTTTTATTTATTAAAAATAGTAAATACAAGAGAGAGACTTACAAGAATAAGAGCTAAGGTTTACATGGGAAATAAGTTATGCCTTATGCATAATTACACACTTGCTTAAATAGAAAAGAAAAGATACAATAATTGAAAGAGAATGGATAAGCCTTCTCGAGGATGAGGTGGAAGGTGGGTGGACATTTGTCCTTTGTAATCTTGAAAAGCTGAATGGAGAAGCTTTGTCATGTTGCTTGTATAAGTAGAGAAACTATTGAAGATGCTTCAATAATTCACCTTTTAACTTTGTAAGTGCGGGCATATATCTCATTCGTGTTCATTAACGTAACTTCTTATAACAATTTTACACAAGTAAAGTCAACTTACTTTCACTCAAAGTACCACATCCATATTTGAATAAATAAAAAACAGCCTTAACATTATTCAACCAATAATAATATCTATAATGTGTGTCCCAACAAAAAAGAAAAGGATTCCAAATGATTAAATATGAAATTATCAAGTAGATAGTTCATCTAACACATCTTTTCAAAATCAAATCCAACCAACCACTCCCCTTTCCTTGGTTAAGAAAAATCAATTCCAGCTCTATGGTAGCCACTGAAACCTCTCAATGCATTGCATTCATATAGCTTGGTGAAAGACTGTTTGTACCAAAATCGAATTAAGAAAATACACCAACT
Organism: Berberis vulgaris; assembly: GCA_963556465.1. Lineage (NCBI taxonomy): Eukaryota > Viridiplantae > Streptophyta > Magnoliopsida > Ranunculales > Berberidaceae > Berberis > Berberis vulgaris. Next base: position 38,067,229 of record OY747125.1, on the reverse strand, counting down.
TACTCTGCTACCCCACTACAAGTACACCACCATAGATGGCCATTGTTCAACTATTTCTGCAATCCTTTCTTCCTAGTTGGTATGAGAGTGTAGTCTCACCTGTAAGTTTCCTTTAAGATCAAGTCAGCATGATTGAAATGAGACACTCATGTTGGACTGAACAACCTTATTAAAGGTGATGTCATCAAAATAATTCATTTTATTCAGGGAAATTCTAGGGGTCGAGGGAGGGGTCGAGGGAAAGGGAGCGAGGGATGGGTGTAACCACCCATCCTCCTCGAGATGAGCGTTCGCACGCATCTCCAACGCGATGCGCTCATCCCGAGGAGGATGGGTGGTTACACCCATCCCTCGCCCCTTTCCCTCGCTCCCTCCCTCGCTCTGTAGCAAAGCTCTTTTATTCATGAGAAAATTTTGAAGGATTAAAAAAAAAAAAAAAAAAAAAAAAAAGGCTTAATTGATCCCAATTTGATCTTTAAACCAACTATAATCATTAAATGCATATGTTTAAGTTATTACATCTCGAATTGAAGACACTGAACTAACAAAATGGAATATGGGGTTTTGGGTGGCTTATCCTTCAATACTAAAAATAAGGTTTTAAATACTCTATCCCCTAAATTTTGAAGTTTTTAATCTAAATTTTGCTGATTATCAAGATGAGGTAAATGGTCATCAAAGAGACTTCGAAAAAGGGGTCTAAAACAATTAAATGATTATTAGGGTTAAACAAAAACTACCAACATTAAGTATGTGATCAACTTCAACTTAATTATCAATTTGTCAAACGTATGATGCCTTAGTGGTAGTGGCAGATGGTATCAACAGGTCACAAGGTCGAACTCAGCCAACAGCATTTAAGGTGGGAGGAGTTAAGGGATTAAAAAAAAATTTTAATTATCAATTTCACATCCATTCTTGCAAAATGTTTGACTTTTTGAATTGGAAACCCAAACCCAAACCATGGGTTCACCCAAAATAAACTCAACTTTACCACCCACATTTAAAAGACTAGAATCCAACACACATAATTTTCCTTCTCTTAACCAAAACACAAACCTTGCTTGCTGTCTATTCTATTTTAGGGTGTGTTTGGTTGCATAGAATTTTATGTCATTTAATTTTGTTATCAATGCCCGAGAATAGAAGTCGCGTGAATATGAGAATCACAAACACACCCTTACAGTTAAACCATCGAAACGAAGCCATTGATTGCAACTCTCCCTTCCAATGTACTCCAAACCAATACAACGCTACTCCATTTTCTACTCCTCCTTGTAACCCCAAACAACAATGTCGCAAACCCCACCTTCTAAACCCTTTTTATTCAAGATTCAACTCCCCTGTTCGAGATCTCTCGATTGCACTAACAATCACCAGCTCTTATAAACAAAAACCCATCTTCGTCTGGAGATTCTGAGCAAAACCCATGGCGGAAACCTCCGGTTTGGGGCGGCTTTACAGCCAAAGGCAAGAATTTAAGCGCTGGGTTCCGGCATTCATATCGTCCCACAGAACCCTGTTTACTCTGCTATGGATCCTTGGTTTTGCTTCTCTGTTTATGTGGCAGAGAAGCATAGGGGAGGGGTTTTGGTTCTTTGCTCCAATTTCGACAGCCAGATCGATTCCAAACATGAGGTCAGTTGCATTCAATTTGACTGATTTTGGAGCTAAGGGTGATGGCAAGACGATTAACACGGAGGCATTTGAGAAGGCGGTCGCGGTGATCACCAAGTTGAGAACTAGAGGAGGTGGGCAGCTTAATGTGCCTGCGGGGTATTGGCTTACTGCCCCTTTTAATCTTACTAGCCATATGACACTGTTCCTTGCTGAAGGTGCTGTTATACTTGCAATTCAGGTTAGATTTTGATTAACCAATTTTTTTTGTAAGATTTCTATTTTTAGTTAAGTTGGAAATTATACGGGGTGTTCGGTGTCTGATAGTTGTTATGTTCATTTGTTTTGCTAAATCAAGATATTAACTTTATTTGGAGGATGTTACATTCAAGTTCAAATTCAATTTTGTCTTGATTGGCTTAAGGATATGTTGTGTCGATATGCAACTCATTGGTTCTCTAGTGAATGAAACAAGAAGTATTTAGCATTGATGATGTCTCAATCTGGTTCAAGTAGACATGGGTGATTTCAATCGAGTATAGTTAAATTATGGAAAGAGAGAGAAGCTTGATTTAATATTGTCTTTGAAAGTTGAAATCTTGGGTATGATGGTTCTTCGTAAACCGAGTAAATTAAGCTGTTATAAATCAAAGAAGAATAGATGTAGAGGAATAAAAGCAATGATATGAAACACCAGCAAAACATAAAGTAATATATATTAAACTGGAAGAAATGCCATTGTGACTATGAAGATCACAAGCACCAAAGGAAGTGCAACTTACCAGGGAGGAAGCCAGCACCAACAGAAAACACACATGATAACTTACCCCCGTTAGTCTCAGAAGAGTTCACCCCAACTGAAAAATAATAACAGTCCCTCAAAGAGTCTTGTTTGTGGGTACCCCAGGAAACTTCCCATTACCATGCCGTGCACTTGATTCTCTTGCTAGCTGAAGCTCAAACTTCTACTTCTCGTCTAATATTCTGTGCTCATGTTCTCTTCAAAGGGAAGCAATGCCAGTAAATTTTAGTTTCTCCCATAGCCATCTTCCTTTAGCAGATGGGTTCTCGGCCATTGCTGGATCCCCTCTGCTAGAGACGAAGTATGAGATGAACCATTTGGCGTGGAGTCCCCAGACTCATGCACTATGATAGGTATCAGTTTGATTAGATCATGTTAGATTATCTTCTATCTGATTAGGATTTATCTTCTATTTTATATTTACTCTATTATATGAGTCTATTAAAAACTCTGGATATATTACATGATTTCACCCAATTCAAAAAATTCAAAGAAACCATCCTGTCTCTAGTTAATTGCTGATGTGTGGTGTGGTTTTAGGGGGTCATGTTCTACTGATGGAGCTTATTTGATTGCTAAACAAAGGTCATATGTTCAGTCCTACTACACCTTCCTTTCTCATAGTGGCGATAACCAGCAAAATATTGCAAATGCTATGTGTTGTAGTCCCAGAAGACTCATTACCATGATCTTCAAGTCAGTCCAAGTCACTATGGGACCCAGTGTTGCAGAGATTCAAAATGAAATCAACACCTTCTCAAGGTAAATGTTGGTCCAAAAGGAATAGTCACTGTTATTGAAAGCACCTGCCAAGTACCCTTTTTTGTATATCCCCATACGGCTTCTGGATTTCTAATTGAGGAGCTCCACAGGATAGTTGAACGACCTTGTGAATGGACAGTCACACATTCATATGTTTAAGTAGTACAGGCGATGCAGATAAGAAGTTGGTGAGAGGGGGAGGAAGAGGTCTAGGCATCAAGAAACTCAATCATATAAGAGCTCTATATATAAAGATGAAAGGAAGAAAAGGTTTACTTTTGGAAGAGGTTCATTGTTGTTACATATAGAGAGAACAACCATAATTGTGTGGGCAGTGAGAAAATCATATTATAATTTATAAGGGGTGAAAAGTGTCATAAGGTTGAATGAGGAGCTTCGAAAGCAAATCTTGGCAAGATACTTGGTGTGTGTAATCAGAGTTTAAGAGAATACTCTTTTTCATATATTATATTGAGAATATAGCATGTATTTATATACAAACTATTGAGGTTATTCTAGGAAACTATATCAATTTAGGATCTCTACAATTAACCTAATTGACAGCTATATACACACACTGTAACACTCCCCCTCAAGCTGGAGCATAAATGTTAATCATGCCCAGCTTGTTACAAAGATAGTCAACTCGAACCCCATTTAAGGCTTTCGTGAAGATGTCCCCAAGTTGTTCTCCAGTTTTCACATATCCAGTAGAAATCAAGCCTTGTTGAATTTTCTCACGAATAAAATGACAATCAATTTCAATGTGCTTAGTCCGTTCATGAAACACAGGATTAGAAGCAATATGAAGAGCAGCTTGGTTATCACACCACAATTTCGCTGGTACGGTAGCTTTAAGTCCTACTTCAGTTAAGAGCTGATATATCCACATTATCTCACACACAGACTGGGCCATAGCCCTATATTCAGACTCGGCACTGGATCGTGACACAACGGTTTGCTTCTTACTCTTCCATGAGACCAAATTCCCACCAACAAAGATACAATAACCTGAAGTGGATCTTCTATCCATTTTGGAACCTGCCCAATCAGCATCTGAGAAGCATTCAATATGAGTGTGCCCGTGATTTTCATATACGATACCTCGTCCTGGTGCTCCTTTCAAGTAACCCAAAATTTGCTTTAACGCTGCCCAATGATGAATTGTCGGAGATGACAGAAACTGACTGACAACACTGACTGAGTATGCAATATCTGGACGAGTCACAGTAAGATAATTCAACTTCCCAACCAACCTTCGATATCTTTCAGGATCTGCAAATGGCTCCCCAACATCGGTAAGTTGCACATTTGGAGTCATTGGAGCACTACAAGGCTTTGCTCCCAATTTTCCTGTCTCAGTTAATAAGTCAAGAACATATTTTCTCTGAGATAGAAAGATACCTCGTTTACTCCGAGTGACCTCAACTCCTAAGAAATACTTTAACACCCCCAAATCCTTCGTGCGAAACTGAGTATGAAGGAAAGATTTAAGAGATGAGATTCCTCTAGTATCATTCCCAGTAATGACAATGTCATCCACATACACAACTAACAGAATGATACCAGCTGCTGATCGTTTGTAGAATACAGAATGGTCAGACTTGCTTTTCATCATACCAAATTTCTCAACAGCCTGACTAAACTTTCCAAACCAAGCACGAGGACTCTGTTTCAAACCATATAAAGATTTTCGAAGACAGGAGGCTTGACTGGAGCTGGTTCCAAGACAGGAGCTGGGGCGGAGACAGGTGCTGAGGATGTGATAGAATAGACCAACAAATCATCATCCTCCCCCTGGCTAGTGGGAATGGGCGAAGACGAAAAATAAGGTGTGTCTTCCAGGAAGGTAACATCAATTGAGACCAGATATTTATTAAGATTGGGACAATAACACCGATAACCTTTCTGAAGACGAGAATAACCAAGGAAGACACATTTCAAAGACTTGGGATCTAATTTAGTGACATTCGGACGAACATCCCGAACAAAACAAGTGCTACCAAATATCTTCGGGTCTACAGGAAACAATGACTTATTGGGAAAAAGGATTTTGTAAGGAATCTCACCATGAAGAACAGATGATGGCATGCGATTAATGAGAAAACATGCAGTAGACACAACATCGGCCCAAAAAGGTTTAGGAACATGCATTTGAAATAAGAGAGCTCGTGCTGTTTCAAGAAGATGTCTGTTTTTATGTTCTGCCACACCATTTTGGGATGGGGTATCAACACATGAAGTTTCATGAAGTATGCCATTCTGAGTCATATACGACTGAAATAAAGCTTGTGTATATTCTTTAGCATTATCACTTCGCAAGGTTCGAATGGAAACATTAAATTGAGTTCTAATTTCAGCACAAAACGCACAAAACAGAGAAAACAACTCAGAGCGTTTTTTCATCAAATATAACCAAGTAACACGAGAATAATCATCCACAAATGTAACAAAATACCTAAATCCAGTTTTAGACAAAATAGGACAAGGACCCCAAACATCAGAATGAACTAATTCAAAAGGAACACTAGCACGTTTATTGACTCTAGGACTCGAACTAAGACGATGATGTTTTGCAAACTGACATGACTCACAATTTAATGAAGACACCTTATTATATTGAGGACAAAGCTTTTTGAGTAGAGGGAGAGACGAATGACCCAACCTACAATGAGCCTCGAAAGGAGACGTGACACTGGAGCAAGCAATAGAACTCGGTACCGATGTATCAAGAATGTAGAGGCCTCCAGACTCATGTCCTTTACCAATAATCTTCTTCGTCATAAGATCCTGAAATAAACAATGATCAGGGTAAAATGAGACACAACAGTTAAGATGACGAGTAAGGTGGCTTACAGAGAGCAAATTAAAGGATAAATTAGGTAAATGTAAGACAGAGGACAGAGATAGCGAGGGGGTAGGATTGATGGTGCCAGACCCGCGAACACAAGATGGTGACCCATCGGCTAAAGTGATGGTAGAGGTAAAAGCATTGGATTGAAAAGAAGAAAATATACTAGAATTACCTGTCATATGATCTGTGGCACCGGAATCAATGACCCACTTGGAGGATGATGAAAGAAGACAAACATCGGGTTTACCTGAATCGGCAATAGCTGTGACAGAAGGAGAGGAAGACTTGAGTGATTCCTGATACTTTGAGAACTTGGCAAATTCATCAGCAGATATAAGGACTGATTTGTCAGAGGCATCAGAAGTGATCGCAACATGAGCGGAGTGTTTTTGCCGGTTTTTAAACTGTAGCTTTCTACAGTCAAACTTGGTATGGCCCGGCTTCTTACAATAGTTGCAAATAATACTTTCAGAATCCGGCGCGCGAGTTTCAAACCCTTGTGAGCTGCCTCCTTTGTGTCCATTGTGATTAGACGGTCTCCCAGGCGCATAGCTGTTATTTCGACTTATCAAAGCACCACTAAGCGGAACAGTGGGAGTACTCTCGGTGCGGAGAACACGACTAAAGACATCTTGTAAAGAGGAGATATCAGACCCAGAAAGAATTTGTGCCTTAGCAGAATCAAATTCAGGAGAAAGCCCTGCTAGAAAACTCATGATAGCCATTTGCTCCCGTTGGCGTTGTTGAACCTTCACATCAGGGCTAAATGGCAGCAACATATTAAGCTCCTCATACGTTTTCTTAAATGCCATAAAGTAGTTGATAAGGGACTGATCTTATTTTTCCACACGGTAGAATGCTTGGCAAACCTCATACATGCGAGAGAGATTCCATTTCCCAGAGTACAAAAATTCCAAATAATCCATTAGTTCTTTAACAAATTCACAATGATTGATCAAGCCAATTACCTCACTATCAATAGAATTTCGAATCTGAAGGAACAAGCGAGCATCTTCCCTGAGCCAGGTCTGCCGTGAATCCTCAGGAGGATCATTAGTCAAATGGTCATCTTTGTCAATACTTCGCAAATAAAAACGAACAGTCTTACTCCAGTCGTGATAATTCGAACCATTTAACTTATGGTCCGTAATTTTAGACATCACAGGAATCAGATCAGATACAACTACTGACTTTGTCTCAGCCATAACAGGTCAAATAGAACTCGGAATAAAAAACCTCCAAAATCAAATTTTGACAAATAGGGTTGTGCAAAATCTCCCCCAAATCAAGAGAAATCAAGAAATAGGCTTGAAAAAAAAAAGGTCACCTTCAATCGACTGGATCGACTGGACACAGACAAGCAAGGAACGACTGGAGAGGATCGACTGGAAGCAGCGACTGGAAGCGTCGACTGGAGGCAGCCAGCGACTGGAAGCGTCGACTGGAAGCTTCGACTGGAAGGGACGATCGACTGGAGGAGTCGACTGGAGGAGACGATCGACTGACTGGATAGGTCGATCGACGTCGAACGGAGGCTGGATCTGTTGGTGCCTGGAGGAGTCGAACGGCTTCTGTTGGTGCTGGAGGAGTCGAACGGCGGATCGACTTCGATCGATGGCTGAAAGAGTCGAAGTCGACGCCTGTTGGAGGGTCAAACGGCTTCTGTTGGTGCTGAAGGAGTCGATCTGGTGGCCTGGGAGTTCTGACGGCGGTGAGAACCAAACTTCAAACTTCGAACTTCGAATATTATGCCCTTACTTCAAATTTCGAATTTTAATCTCAAACCCTAAGTGGCTCTGATACCATGTAATCAGAGTTTAAGAGAATACTCTTTTTCATATATTATATTGAGAATATAGCATGTATTTATATACAAACTATTGAGGTTATTCTAGGAAACTATATCAATTTAGGATCTCTACAATTAACCTAATTGACAGCTATATACACACACTGTAACAGTGTGAGAATAATTGCTTTTGAGAAGTTTTCCCTGGCATATTTGTTGAGCAAAAGGAATATCATCTTATGTAGGATGGAAAACGCTTACTCTAGTAACACATGGTTACTTGTAGAACATGCACTTCAGAAGACACCCAGATGACAGAAGTTGTAAACTGTCCTCGCTTTTGGTCATGATTGGCGAACCACCTCATGATCTTCTGAACCATGACACTCATTTTGGACAAGTAGAGGTAAATTTTCTGCCTTGATTCCTTGTGCTATCATCTTGATTTACTCTTTACAACACATTGCGTCATGTTTTCATCTTTCTCCCTTTCCACTTTATGGCCAATTAGCTTTGGGGTGCTCATGAACTGGTTATGACGGTATCCTTTGTTTGGACCTGTAATTTGATAAAATACTGTGGCAAGACAAGCCTAGGAAAAAAGGAGATTAAAGTGAATCCTTGTCTCTTATGGCCTTGTCTACAATGAATCGACTGTCCATCTTTTATTTCTTTGCCTTGTGCATAGTGAACTTTCTTTTCTACTGAATTAGGTGCAGGTTTGGGTGATTCCATATAAGGTAAGAAAGCTCTTATACGCTTGAAGGTTTCAAACCATTACCACTAACTGTGAGGACTTTGGTATATTATTCATTTGCAATTTGGTGGAGAATATTGTTGGATCACAGTGAAACGCTGATTAAGGGTATGTGAGGGGGCTTGCATGTTATCTTTGATATAAAGGCTTGCATTTCAGTTGCTATCAAGTGTTTGTGTGTTCATTTTGTTGGCCTTGTTGTTCTCTTTGTGGGTATGTTAATAGATATGTCTTGTTCAATGTTTAAAGTGACTTCTAGTTGAACCATTGTGATGTTGTTTGCTTGTATAGAAATGAAGCCATTCTTCCCTGCATCCAAGCATTCCATACACTATTGTAAACCAAATTTGTATAAGCTTCCAACGTCAAATCAGTTAGCATTAACATGCAACGGTTTTCGCGATAGTATGCCCATCCGTTGCTTGTTTCCTAGAAGACCTTTTTTCTTCTGCTTCCCTTGCCCAAGATGTTTCCGTGCCAGCTGTAGATCTAGCTTCGAAGAAACAGGTGAGGCATGTCCCTGTTATGAACCAACCAACTCTCCCAAAAGCCCGAGCTGTCCAGGAGGGGAAGGTCCATAACAAGGATCGTAACATTGCCCCACGTTTCCAAAGCCGACGTCCTCGTCGGCCCACTCTATCGACACTGGCCCAGTGAGCCTTCTCTCAGCTACCAGTATTCAACAACTTAGCACTATGCCCATACATAATGCTAAATTATTTTAATCCAGCCTATAGGTCGCCCCTGCCGGGATTCGAACCTTGGATGTGGGGTTTGGCTCTGATACCAATTGTTATGAACCAACCAACTCTCCCAAAAGCCCGAGCTGTCCAGGAGGGGAAGGTCCATAACAAGGATCGTAACAGTCCCACCCTTGGTTAGCCAGTAAAGTCTTAATGATCGGTTGATGGCAGCTGGGAGAGATCCCTGAAACCCATTATCTTATTGTGAATTGCTCACAGCTGTCTTGTCTTGTCCTGAGAATAGGCTACTCCTGATTCTACTTTTGCAATGGAGCTACCTTTCGGTTCTTCCCATCACAGGCGAGCTGAATCTTCAATAAGGAAGAACTAGTTTCTGGAGGACACCCCCCGAAGTCTAAGAGAGACTTGCAGAGAGCTGACTCCTACTAACTTACTTACACACTAGCATCCAAGCAACGGCATGACGTGCCACATGAAGCATTTTCACACTAACGGCGACAAATCACGGTCGCATATACGAAAACGCTTAACAAACTCACAACCACCAATGTCCGATATAAAGAATTTGGTAAAGAAATCTTGACACCAAGTGCGTTAATCACACTTTGATAGACATCAGCCACACGTGGATCCGCAATGATGATATTGGCACCGAGGATAGCATACTTTTGGAATCCCTGAGAAGGACAATGCGTAAGTATGAGCCTAAGGAAATAATTGGTACCTTGTTGACCAAATGTAGTTAATAAAACTCAAGAGACCGATGGCAATTTTTTTCTCATTTTTTTAATGTAAAATTTTGCTACACTACCAGTTTTTGTGGTTTGAAATTACAATTTGAGTTTGTTTATTGGGTTATGAATTTCGTTTCAGTTCCACACTGGACTTGCATATTACTTTTATGAAGAGCTCATATTGTTAAGAGGTAAGACAAGTAGTAGCTTTGACGATATTATCAAGTTTATAGGTGCTCTTGTTTGGCTGTTGGATGTTTTAACTAGGCTAATAAAATTTAGTTAGAAACCCCATATTATTAGAGAAAATTTTGTCTTCCATATTGTTAATGCATGTGTTTATATACACTGGTAGAACTACTAGTTATTAGAGTTTCGTCGAAATCTAAGATGAAGGTTGGTTATTCAATTCTCAATGTATATTCATCTTTAGGTTGAACATATCGAGCAAAGAAACAATTGATCCAAATGATTGAGAGATCTGAAAAGTCCAAAATATGTTTGGGTTGAGGATCATGAATCGTGATATGTGATTGAACATATGAATGAATTTTCAGGTGATAACCAAGAAGTGGGGCAAGGCATGGTATGGAGAATGGTTTGGAATCCTGAGACACAAAGCTTATGTCCCAATCACCCACCCAAACCAACAACCTTAGATATGACTAAATCAACAGTTCACATTGAACTCTTTAGATGGCTTAAAATGATCAAATCGACTCATTCTTAACCGAGCTTTTCTAATTAAAAAGAACACCAATTAACACACCCAACCAAATTTACGACTTTCTTTCAATCAAAACGCCCCCTGAAGATGAAATATTATTGCCAGACTTGCAGAAAATGAGAAAGCACCATTGGAGAAGATGAGAACTTTCTCTTGGGAAAGGAAGGAATAAGCTCGGCTAAGAATAAGCTGATTTGGTTGTTTTTAAGCCATCTAATGAGTTTAATGAACCGTTGATTTAATTATATCCAAGGGTTGTTGGTTTTGGGAGACTGGATCAGAGCTCTGTGTCCGAGGATACCAACCCATGGAGAATCTGTGTTAAAGTGGAGACTTGTTACTTTTCAATTTAGTATTCAAAAAACTCGAAAACGCGACAAGAAGCAGTAATTGTTTTGTTTGTTGGTTCAAACTAGTAACATCCAACTTGTGTTAGTACTAACCAGCAACAACAGTAGCTGGTCTGAACCAGCAACAACAGTAGCTGGTCTGAACCAGCAAGATCAAATGTTGCAAATTCAAGTTGAGTTTTTTTTTTTTTTTTTTTTTTTTTTTTTTCTTCTTCTTCTTCTTAGTTTTGGATCTTAAAGACTCGTGGGGTAGTTCTAACCAAGGAATGTGATTTCACGAAATATGTCGAAATTTCATGAAATATTTCCTATTTTGAAGTTACCGAAATATCTTTCGAAATCCGAAAATAAATATTTCAATCTCCGTATATCTCTTATAATGTTATTTTGGTATCAAAAGTTTGTTATGTAAGTGGTTATTATATAATATGTAGTTTGTATGACAATGAGTCGTGTGAGGCTTTTTATGTAGTATTGAAGAGTTTAAAATGCACAGCTTATATTGTTAAATTCAAAATTACAATAAAAACTTTTACGTTTTTCTATACAAAACAAAATATTTCTTAAAATCGAGAATCAAAATTAACTCAAAAAAATGAAATCACATCCTTGGTTCCAACTTGATTAGGACTTGTATTTTGTTCATGATCCCTCTATTAAATGGACTCAGGCCTCTTCAGTTTAGCGTGCCCATTGTAGAGGAAGTGTGCACAGTGAATAAAATTTCTTTTTTGCTTTTTTGGTGGAAGCTGAATCTCTTGTGCTTGTGGTTAGCTTTCTTTCTCTTTGTTCACTTCTCGATTAACTTTGGTGAATCTTGCTTCTCTGTTGCACAAGAGGAAAGATAACCAACATTTTGACCAGGAACAAGTCATGTTCTAATCCAAGTGATTCTTCCAGATTGTTAGAAATTTAGAATATCTCCATCGCCTGTAGTGTTTAATCCTTATGCCTACAATACAGGTTTTATGCATTTCATGTATTTAACAAGACAGAGATACTGATATAGCTTGAGATTTAAGCAGACTGTATGCCCTTATGGATGATTACATATGTTACTTCATGCAGATGCTATTATGTGTTTTACTACTTCTTAAGAACATGTCTTATTACAGGATGAAAAGTACTGGCCACTAATGCCTGCATTGCCGTCATATGGATATGGAAGGGAACGTCCTGGACCTCGATATGGGAGCTTGATCCATGGTCAAAATCTCAAGGATGTTGTTATTACAGGTTGATTTTCTTCTGCTTTTTCTTACACACTGTTTGATGCATGCCAACTAATTTTTGTTTGGGAATGGAAGCTTTAATGAGATCGACCAAAATTTAATTCAGTATGCTTAAATATTTCGGTGCTAATCCTTCACAAAGAAAGGATCCTTTCTCGATGTGACTTAAATTTGTTTTTAATGATTCACCTGAATTGAACTATTCAAATATGCCTGCCTAATAGGCCCGCCCCAACGAAACTGATTTACAATGATCTTCTAAATACATATGTTTGTTGCTGTATACAATCATTTGTTTCCTAAAGAATTAGTTTTGGTTGCACAAGGCCAAGTGTGTTGTGTCAATACCGTTGTACACCATTACTGTTAATATTTTTTAATATTGTTTGCCTTGGTTTCTCTTGTGACTTATTTGCTTTAAACGGAATAACAGTATTGCTTGAATACATGATGCAAGGTTATCAAATGGTGCATTGTTACGCCTATTTTTTAGGCACATCGAATCATGCATATGGTGTATACGCATACAAGTATATTTATTGGAATTTGAAATACATATAACATCACATCTTATAGCTATAATAAAAAATGTTGATACTAGTTTTCATAGATTCACACAAGACACTGATATGAACGATAACAAAAGGCTTCATTAAACTTCATAAAGTACTTTTCCGTAATACACTAAGAGTGAAGGAAAAAAATGGAGTAGAGGGAAGTTACCCAACCAGTTGAGAAGTAAAGGAATTGAAAGTTTCAATGGTATTTCCTTCATATAAAAGCTTGAAAAGATATAAGACTGTATTCACTTGATCCTCCATGTGTGGAAATTGTTGGCAACAAGTGGAATTGAAATCGAAGCTCATAGAGTTAGAACCTGTTTGCAAACACTTAATTTATCACTTAAGACTTAATTCTGGAAAATTCAATGGTTTTCTAATTAAATGGTGTTTGATAATTTGTATGTAGTCTGAATTAAACTAGTCTTTAGTGCCAAATTAGGTGTTTTAGACAAAAGCAAGATTCACTTGCGTATTTCTAAACACTGAAAGTTGAAAGTGTTATAAGCCTTTAATTTTTGTTTTATATTTCTATCTTTGACATCATCAACATATTAAGAGGTTTATACCAAATTTTATTTATTTTTATAATGAAATCAACAAACAATTTTTCCAAACTTTTGTGTTAAGCATTCAGAGTTTATTTTCGGCATCAGCATTCAGTATAAGCTTCAGTACAACATTCACTGCAGTGTTTTTAACAAACAGGCTTTTACTCTGATTTTGTTGAAAACCAAAAAATAAAAATAAATTTTCTAGTCCAAAACCCTAGAAAAGAAATATATCAAAAGTCTTGTAAAATACCTGTAACAAAATAGAAGATGGGAAAATAATTCTATTTCTCTGTCAATTGACAATACATGGCATTATATAGTAGATTACAAGATAAAAAATAGGAAACTAAATCACCCCTAAATCAGAAAGGTAGTCCACTGAATCCCTTAGATTAAGGGATTGAATGACTAAATCTCCTAATTAGTGAAAATACCGATTCTCCTAATTTACTTACAGCTTATCTACACCTCGACACTCTCCCTCAAGCTGAGGAATAGATGTCTTCCATTCCCAGCTTGAATACAAGATCATGGAAACTCGAACTGTTCAGTCCCTTTGTTATAACATCAGCTAATTGACGTTCCGATGGAACATAGGACATACACACTAACCCTTCCTCCAATTTTTCCTTGATGAAATGTCTATCAATTTCAATATGCTTTGTCCAATCGTGTTGTATAGGATTATGAGCAATATTGATAGCTGACTTGTTGTCACAATAGAGCTTCATAGGACCTTCCCATTTGACTCTCAAATCATCTAGAATAATCTTCAGCCAGAGTAGTCCACACAATCCATGAGCAATAGCCCTGAATTTTGATTCTGCAGATGACCTTGCCACCACCACATTCTGCTTCTTGTTCCTCCACGTTACTAGGTTACCTCCAAGAAAAGTACAATACCCTGTAGTTGATATTCTATCCACTAGGGAACCTGCATAATCAGTGTCGGTGTACGCTTCTAGAGCAAGAGTACCGTTCTTCTTGAACAATTTTTTTTCCCTGGATTGCCTTTTAAGTAATGCAGTACCCTGTAAGCGGCTTGAAGATGAGATTCTCTTGGATCGTGCATGAATTGACTGTCACGCTCACCGAATATGCTATGTCTGGCCAAGTGTGAGCAAGGTATATGAGTCTACCAACCAACCTTTGGTACATTCTTTTATCAACAGATGGTTCTTCTTTAGTTTCTCCCAATTTATGGTTTGGATCCATTGGGGTAGAGACTGGCTTACACCCAATCTTCCCTATTTCTGCTAACAAATCAATCACGTACTTTTGCTGAGATGTGAAGATCCCTTGTGTGGAATATGCCACCTCAATACCGAGAAAATACTTCAATTTCCCCAGTTCCTTTATCTCAAACTCTTTTGCTAGTCTCTGCTTTAATTCATGCTTCTCTCTCTCATCATTTCCAGTCACTATAATGTCGTCCACATAGACTAGGAGAGCTGTCACTCCCTCTGCAGCCGAATGTTTAATGAAGAGAGTATGGTCACCTTGGCTTTGTTTATACCCAGACTCTTTCATGACTTTTGCAAATCTCCCAAACCATGCTCTATGAGATTGTTTTAACCCATAAAGGGCCTTTCTCAGCTTACACACCTTGTTACCTGTGTCTCCCACAAATCCCGGTGGGATGTTCATATAGATTTCTTCATCTAAGTCACCATGGAGAAATGCATTCTTAACATCATACTGTAGGAGTTGCCAATTGAAGTGGGCAGCCAATGATAACAAAATTCTCACCGTATTTATTTTTGCAACTGGAGCAAAAGTCTTCTGATAATCAACTCCATAAGTCTGAGTGTACCCTTTGGCCACCAATTTTGCTTTATATCTCTCAAGGGATCCATTAGCCTTGTATTTCAGTGTGAAAATCCATTACAATCAACAATGTTTTTTCCTTTCGGTTTATCAATAATCTCCCATGTTTAATTCTTTTCTAATGCACTCATCTCCTTTCTCATGGCATCCCTCCATTTTTTTTTTTACAATGCCTCAAAAATGGTGTTAGGAATAGCAATGGTGTTTAAACTCACAATGAACTTTTTATGGGATGGTGATAGGCGCTTAAGAGAGACATAGTGAGCTAGTGGATAGAGTGGTCGTTTAGTGCATTTTCTGGTACCTTTTCTAATAGCAATGGGAAGGTCTGAGTCGTCTGTTGGATTAGTAGATGTTTCAATAGATTGTGTGTGTAAAGGTGGGTCAGATATTACCGTGACTTCATTCTCAGAGTCAGAGTTGGATTCTTGGACCTGTATCAGATCTGGAACGACCTTTCTCCTTGAATACACCTTAGAGAACCTTGGAAAATTGTGACTGACATTGGCTGGGACAGGAGATGACACGGGTTCAGTGGTAGACTCAGTTGTGATTGGCTAAGAGGATTTAGATTCAACAACACGGGTTGGGGTTTTAAGCTCACAAGTACTATCTTCCATCATTGAAATCTCCCCCTGAAGAGAGGACTTGGAGAAAAATGTGTATTTTCTGTGAAGGAGACATCTGCAGAGATGTAAAATTTTTTGGATGAAGGATTGTAGCACTTGTATCCCTTTTGAGTGGATGAGTAACCAAGGAAGATACATTTGATGGCTCGGGGGTCTAGCTTGCCTCAATGTTGGTTGTGGAGATGAATAAAGGTAGTGCACCCAAATACCCTAGGTTTGAGGCCATTTGAGGTTCTGAAGTAAGGGTAGAAACTATTAAGGGTTTCGATGGGACTTTTGTTGTCTAGCACACGTGAGGGAAGTCTATTTATCATGTATGTGGCAGTAAGAACAACCTCACCCCAATAGGTCTTAGGAACATTCCCTTGAAAGAGTAAAGCTCGGGTGGTGTTGAGTAAATGCCTATTTTTCCTTTTAGCTACCCCATTTTGTTGTGGTGTGTTAACACATGATGAATCATGGATAATGCCCTGTGATAGAAAGTAGGGTGACAAAATATGGTTGAAGTAGTCTCTAGTGAAGCTTTTTATTTTAACCCCAAATTGGTTTTGAACCATTAAGTGGAAATTGGGTATAACAGTGCTAACATTAGATTTTTGTTTAAGAAGAAAGAGCCATGTAACTCGAGTGCAGTCATCAATTAAGGATAGAAACCAACGAGCCCCAGAAACATTAGGTATAGTAGAAGGACCCCATATGTCACTACGAATCAAATGAAAAGGATGCGAACTTCTTTTATTGCTAATAGGAAAAGATATACGAGTATGTTTCGCCAGTTCCCAAATATCACAATGAAACTCAGAGATATCTAATCCGTGGAACAAACAAGGAAATATGACTTTTAAAACCTTAAAAAATGGATGACCTAAGTGTAGGTGATGCATCCAAATGGCATCTTTATTCGAGGAACTAAGAAAAGCCAAAGACAAATTACTGCTAATTTTTTGAGATGATTCAAGGTGGTAAAGGCCGCTTCATTCCTTAGCAAATCTAATCCTCCTCCCCAAGCCCTGATCCTGAAAAACACAATAAGAAGGGAAGAAAATAGCATAACATTTAAGATCATTGATAAGCTTTTGAATGGAAACCAAGTTGGCTGACAATTTTGGTACATGGAGAACATTTTTAAGGATAAGGGTAGGTGTGATATGTATATCTCCAAACCCTGCAACAGTAGCTAAAGAGCCATTGGCTACCACAATTTTTCTATTACTCGGGCATGGGTATAGGTGTGGAAGAGTTGAGATGTGGGGGTCATATGGTTTGTGGCACCAGAGTCTATTATTCAAGAATTAGCGTAAAATTTGTCTGAGACATTCATCTAAAAATAAAATGAAGGTTTACCTGTAAGAGCCAAGGAACAAGCTCCAGACAGCTTTTCAAGAGACCTCAACAGACTTTTTAGCTTTTCAATGTCTTCACTGTTGAACCCCCCCCCCCCCCCCCCCTGCTGAATTTTCCTCAGTTTTGGGCTGCTCTGCCATGTGTGCTTGAGGCCTCTGCTGCCCCCCACGATTTCCCCACTCTCGGCTTGGTGGCTTACCATTCAGCTTCCAACACTTCTCTTTTGTGTGCCTCGGTTTCTTACAATAGGTGCATCAAAGATTGTCCTTGTTCTCCTTCCATTGGTTTTCTCTACCCGGGTGTTTCGACAGATCACTCTTTTCTGTCTCTTGATGATTTGTTTTTGCTACTAGGGCTGACTCTACGGTTTGTGCTACTAGGGCTTTTCTTTCTTCTGCTCGAATCAATGAAATTGTCTCTTCTAGAGATGGTGTGTCCTCTTTGCCAAGGATTTGAATCCTCACCTGATTGAATTCAAGATTTAATCTAGCCAAAAATATCATAGACACGGTCTTTTTCAATGAAGCTTTTCAAGATGGCAGTGTCCTCAGGGTGTTTCATCTCAAAGACTCGGTAATGGTCAAGTTCTTGCCACAGATTTTGTAGTATGTTTGCATACTCTGTGACAGATTTGTCTCCTTGCTTAGTGACCGCAGTTCTCACCTTGATCTCGTATACTTGAGCAACATCACGGGCCTTTGAATATATGCGATGAATGAAGTCCCAAATCTCCTTTGTTGTAGCCAAAAACATACATGTTCACTAATCATGGGATCCATGGAATCCCATAGCCAAGACATTATCATGGAATCCTTCTGATCCCATGATTCAAACGTCGGGTCATCCTTTGCTGGTCCTGATCCAAGAAGGTGGTTAAGTCTCCCTTTGCCTTTGAGGTATGTGCGGACAACTTGAGACCATTTGAGGTAGTTCTTCCCATTGAGCCTATAGGAGGCCCGGATAATCTACAAATCTCCAGTTTTTTGAACGGAATTGGATCCTTCTGATGGGTTTGAATTGCTGGAGACGGTGGTAGACATGGTGAAGGAAGGAAATTTTCAGCAATTAAGGTTGCTTGAATAGGAATTAAAGGAGAAAATTAAACAAAGATCAACAATGAAGGCTGAAAAAAAAATTCCCAGAAAAGAGCTTGAAGCTCTGATACCATGTAACAAAATAGAAGATGGGAAAATAATTCTATTTCTCCGTCAATTGACAATACATGGCATTATATAGTAGATTACAAGATAAAAAAAAGGAAACTAAATCACCCCTAAATCAGGAAGGTAGTCCACCGAATCCCTTAGATTAAGGGATTGAAAGACTAAATCTCCTAATCAGTGGAAAGACTGATTCTCCTAATCTACTTACAACTTATCTACACCTCGACAATACCCTCTTTGTCTCTTTATTAGTCTTCAGAGTTGCAATGGGATACTTTTAGGTTTGAAGAAAAAAAATCAAAAAAGGAAACCGTTTCGAGCTATACATGTCTTGTCCATATTGACTATATATACTATATTGTATCGAATCAGTCAATACACACTTTGCAAGTTAAACCAGCTAAGCTTTAGATACTTGTAAGTGCTTCAAATCCTTCATCTGAAAATTGGCAAACAAAATTTGAACCCACCAGAATTGAGAGTGCAATCCAAAGTTTCACTTAACTTCATAATAATGAAATCGTAGTTATTTAGTTTATAAAAAATAATCAAATAAAATAAAAAAAATTCAGTAAATGGAAAGGCAATTGAGATGAAAGCCAACGCGTTTGAATTCACTAGTTGTTTAAAGAGAATTTTCACTATAAGCACTTATTCTCATCAAAATCGAGTAGCGCTTGGGATGATATCCCTTGTGTGCATCAAAAAATATTATCTCTAAGTTCTCGCGCTTGATTAGGTCTACTAAATTTATAAACAAGTCCATAAACTTAGAAAGTGTTTTAGTCACATATGTGAATGAAATATGTGACTAAAACATATAATTTATGAAAGCAATTCCTTAATATCTCATATTTAATTAATGAATCGAATAGAGCGAGCAATAAAGAAAGTTACAGACTCTAAATAGTAAATTCCCATGACAACATCTCGACCTTAGCCAAGGGCTTAAAACCCAATGATGGCAACCTTTCCTGAGCATTGTTTCCACGTTTTTTTCTCCTTCATGTTTTGACTTTTGTTCTGTGTCTTTCCTTGTGTGCGTAAGAGAGCAAAACCTTTGTTTGTCTTTCATTTCGGCCTTAGCTTAGGGCTTAAAAAAATACCCATGAGGCAACCAAGATGCCTGGATTTTAACTTCTAGGCATCCACATTCACGTCTTTTTCTTTCATGTCTGACTTGTGCGGATGAGAGAGCAGAACCTCTGTTACTTCATCTCGGCCTTAGCTAGGGGCTTAGAACCTCGTTATACAATCAAGAGGGATGGATTTTGACTTCCGAACATCATTTCCTTGTCGTTCTCTCCTTCATATTCTAACTTGCATGTTGTTTGCTGTGAAAGTGAGAAAACTGTAGATGAAATGGTTCAACTGCATATCCCAATAAATTCACATAATCGTGCACAATCCACACCTTCCCTGACACCGTGCTCTTTGTAAGAGCATCTCCAAAGGCCTTACTAGGATGCTCCTTATGGCCACCTTGCAACCTTTAACGAGTTTATCATGAAAAATTTGTTCCAACAATCTCGTTAGAGACTGATGTGGCATTGACGACTCTGACCGAGTGAGGAACCATTTGTCAAAATAAGGAGCAATCAAAATTCAACAGTTTTTTTTCCCTCATATTGTTAATTCCCAGCATGGCCCACATTTTTTACCCACTTTCAATTTATGACCGGATTTGCTTCTCCATTATTCGGTTAGGACCCACCTATTAAAGGTGAAAATAATAATAAAAATGATTTAAAGAGTAATTTCACTGTGTCTGTTGGAGAAGGGATTGAAAAATTTTCAAATTCTTATCCAAGAGCTCGTTAAAAAACATTTTTGTAATGAAATAAGGAATCTCCTTAAGAAGACTCTTGGAGATGCTCTAAAGTCTTCAACCCTGAAGACCTCCTGAACACTATCAACTCTTCGACTTGATTAGAATTTTTAGTGAAGAACACTCTGTAAACCATATATTGCCAATGGGAAACACAAGGACCATTCCCTGCCACTTTTAAATTGGGAACAATACTCACTTCCATAGCTCTAGAAAGCATTCCATTGGAAACTTCCACCCCCAAAACGAAAAGAAAGGGGAATAATGGATCTCCTCGGCCAATGACTCTTGCACTTATGGCGAAAATGAAGGAATTTCATTGATAAAGAAGTACACAGTAACTAAAAAACACTTTGACCTATTAATTGGATGTATTCTTCAGAAATGTTTTCTATCTTTCCATCCAATTGTTCTACCATTTAACCATTGTTTACACGACACTTTAACATTTCCTTTCCATCAAATTATGTTGCGCTATATCTTTCAACCTTTTAAGAGGTTGAAATGCACATTTTCAGCTATGCACAGATCCGCCAATTCATTGATCCAGACATGTGATCATTTAGTTATTTGTCGAAGGACTGCATCAATGATCACAATTATTAATAGATGTCAACATCCAATGGATACAATTCCATTGGCCATCAGTACCTTGATCCATGTGTGATGTGTTTATACGCGCTCACTTTCAAATCAAAGATCTCTAGCGTCCATAGCTTACTTATTGATGTACGAAATAGTTTTGATTCATATTCAATATCGTGCAGGTCATAATGGTACCATTGATGGACAAGGACAAACATGGTGGATAAAACATCGTCAAAAGCTTCTCAACTACACAAGAGGTCCACTTGTGCAGATAATGTGGTCAAGCGACATACAGATTTCTAATATAACTTTACGTGACTCTCCTTTCTGGAATATCCATCCTTACGATTGCAAGAATGTGACCATCACAAACGTCACCATCTTGGCTCCTGTGTTCGGGGCACCAAACACTGATGGAATAGATCCTGGTATGTATACATTTTTTATAATTATATCTTCTTGATTATTCCTTATGTTATTGTTCTATTTGGGATTTTATGATTTGGGCTCAGTTACATAATCTTGTGCATTTAAGTGAGAAGACGTAGCTGAAATGCCTAATAGTTCATTTTTAACTATCGAACATGTGGAAAGTACATGAGAGTATCCTTTTATTTAAGAAGTAATAAGTAAAGCTTAAGAAATTAATCATCTTGCATAAAACATTAGTAAAAAGCAATAGGAATTAGAATAATTAGAATGACTAATACAGTAACTATTCGATGCAAGTATTTTCGATATTCTGGACTGAGGAATTAGAATAATTAGAATGAATAATGCAGTAGCTAATCGATGCAAGTATTTTCGATATCCTAGACTCAAAATGAAATTCACAAATGATTGAGCTACTGTCTCATTGGAATATATTAGACTGCTCACGTACAAAATGTTTATCGTATCGTATGTCGAAAACCTAAATTTAAGATACACGTATCATAACATATCGTGTATCGTAAGTAACGGTACAATAATTAATATATTGATATGAAAATATATATTACATATTCAAGCATATGAAAGACATAAAGACTTATTCAAGCATGGAGATCTCATAAACACTTCCATTTGATATATGTCTTGTGTAACATATTAGCAAGCTATTAGTTATCATTCATCCATTCATTCATGTCATTGGTACAAGGATGGTACATCCTTGTAACATCCTACAGTGATATATCCTAAGATATATTTGTACCGTATCGATGAGGATTAGATACGATACATATCGTGTATTGTATTGTATTTATCGTAGGATATTGATAACTATGACTATACTATAGTATAAAAATTTCATCCTAAACATAGGACGAGCAAAAATAATCAAAGTGGTAGTTGGTATAGGGTGTTGTAAACGTTCTTTAAAAGAGAAGGGTGAAGTTCTTTGTCACTATTCACCCTCCAATAAGTGGTTTAGAGGTGTCCGTGTTACAAAATATGTTCATGTAATGATTTCTGTAGGGCAGAATTGGAAAAATAAGAACACACCACAAATGAATGCATTCTAGTGATAATTTGGCATGTATGAAGTATAATGAAGATCCTTGATGGTGACAATGAATCAGTGTATGTGTTAAATGATCAAAAAGGGCGAAAGTTGCAATAGGGACATGACATGGTATGAGGGTCACAATATCAATATGCTAATGTGAATAAAGCAATTATATGTAGAGTTGCATAGCAGAATTTGATGTAATTGGGTTCTTGTAGCAATACGAGTATTTATAGTATTAGAAATTTGTAATAGGACATTGTTTTCAATTAGGTTTAGGGTTGTGTTTTCTTGTTAGAGAAGTTAGGTCAGTTATAAAAGGAGCGTACGTTGTTCATTGTTAAGGGGTTGGTTGATGAAAAGAATTTTATTTTATTTATGTTATCATTGATTTATTTTCATTCAATTATTGCATTGTCTTTCAATTCCTGTTTATTTGCAAGTTTAAAAATTCTATTAACTGGTATCAAACAGTTCTTGTTTATTTGGTTCAATTTGAAAAAGAAAAAAAAGTTCGAAGGAAGAAGAAGATTGAAGATCATTGAAGATTCGAGAAGTTGAAAAGAGAAGAAAGAGGAGAAGACAGAGAGAATTTTTCATATCCACGTCCAAGTCCATCAACCGCTGCCACCGTCTCAGACCACTCTGTATTAGTCTCAAGATCCGTCGCAGCTAGCTCGTCACCGTCCAGCCTGAACCACCCCACGTAGTTTGCCACAACCCCCTCACCAACACAGTCGTTGTCGCCAGCCCCAACCAACCCAGCAACTCCATCCGTCACAAGCCCAACAACATAGTCAATCGACACAGTCAGTTGATCAATCAACCCTCTTGTTCGATCGCTCATCCTCCCCTCCTCTAGTTGTACTGTTGGATCCACTTCTTCGACACACTGTCGACGTCGTAGCCCTTCCCCATCGTAGCCGCCGCATCCCCTGATATTAACCTCTGTTTCAAAAAAAAAATTACAGATCGTTGAAGATCTATTTTTAACTTTCAGTCCCTATTTTATTTTTTTATTTCAGACCTTGCCCTCTTACTTTACTCAAGTCCCGGGTCCCAACAACTATTTACACCCCTATTCTTATGAGAGCACCTATATTATAACCCATATCCATACCCCTTTTATTCCTACCAATACCCATCTTATTCCTCTTTTCCATACCAATACCAATATAGCCCAAGCCCAATTATAGCCCAATACCCCATGGTGTCTTATGACGATTATCCCTAAATTTTATCAAAGGCGATGTTATCAATTTAAAAATTAAAATTGATAGAATTTGATAGTCAACCTAGTTGACTGTGCCATTTTGAACCTCAGACTCAAATAGTTCTCAAAATAGATCCCAAATCAATTACGATAAACCAAATGGACCCCAAAATCAAAATAAACATTTTCTCTTCTATGATCTTTAACTCTGGTTCTTTAACATATGTTTTGTTTTCGAATATAGGGCTTTATAGGGAAAGCATTTGCGAAATATGCATGTGGAAGATGCTCCTATTTGAAGTCGTTTCTCCTATACCACGTCCTCCTCCAGTTATCAATGACATAAAACCACTATCACCTGAACTAGTTTGCCCTACACCCCTATTCCCATCTGCTAGTGATGGTCACCCCACTACCCCCTCCACTGTGATACAGGTTGAGACGGACAGATAAGCTTTGGCAAGATTTAGCAGCTCGAATTTTTCCATAGTTGTAGAGAACGAAAAGAAGCAATGGCAGAAAAGAGGGACCAACGAAAGATTCGAGAGTATCAAGCACAATTGAAAGCAGATTAACTTGCCCAAAAGCACTACAAAAATTTAAGGGAAATGATCGAACGAGCACACAACAAAATTGATGATTGGATTAGAACACTTCGCAACAACAAATTATGGGCAAGAAGATGAACTTGAACAGAGGTACACAGAGACTGATGAACCATACTGTTTGTCAGAGTCCATCCAACTTTTTGAGGAAGTTAAGGGCACCGGCATACACACTCGATTTCTGACTTGTGAGTCATTTGACTAATGCGACTTCTTTCCCATTTTTTAGCAAACACAAGATGTTCCTACAACGGCAGATACAGAGTGACGATGATTATGTTGATCCGTATTAGGATATTTTTATGTTACGAGCTAATTTACATACGTCTTCTCAGCATCCCGTTTTTTAGTCACCTTGGTTTCTTTTTGAGTTAGGTTTCTTGATTTTTAGCCAGTGTGTGTCGTGGTAAGTTTCGTGGTAGACTACTTCGAGTGCGCTTCGTCTTATGTTCAATGACCGGTTGTTTGTCTTCGTCTGATTCTTTGACTTTACGCTTGAGAATGAGCTTCTTCAACCCAGGGAGATTGATGTAATTTGGTTCGTTTAGCAATTGACAGTATTAAAAAGTTATAGTAGTATTGTAATAGGGCATTAGTTCCAATTTGGTTAAGGGTTAGGTTTTCTTATCAGAGAAGTTAGGTTAGTTATAAAAGGAACGTAGGTTGTTCATTGTTAAGGTATTGATTGATGAAAAGAATTTTATTTTGTTTATTTTATCATTGATTTATTTTCTTTCAATCGCATTGTCTTTCAATGCCTATTTATTTGCAAGCTTAATTCTATCATAATTGGATCCTAGCTCCACTCCCCATATGATGGGGATAAGGTGAACTACCAAGTTAGTGTAGGTCAGACATACTGTTGTGTAGAAGAGGGATTCTGTGAGATTGAATAACCTTAGGTTCGACATACTCTCTCAGTTTTATGTCACTTATCTGAGCTACAAGCTCCCTCAAAGTACCTGGAGGAAATGTTTTGCTTGGGGGAAAGCAGTGTTTTATGATCCTGTACTGTTTTTCATACATGAACAAAATCTTCTTGACAATTATTGCAAGGACTGTGTGTTTTTCTTTTCTTCATTGTTGCTGCAAACTCAATAATGTTTTTGTCCCATGCAGATTCATGTAATGGTGTATTGATAGAAGATTGTTATATCAGTGTCGGGGATGATGGCATTGCAATAAAGAGCGGGTGGGATCAGTATGGAATTGCTTATGGCCAGCCATCAACCAACATTCTCATTCGAAACCTTCTTGTTCAGTCTATGGTGAGGTGAGAACTATATAACAAGAAAATTTTATGCTAATGAAATTTCAGTATGTTTGTAGGAACCACATGAAGATAGAATATAGCTAACTTTTTACCTAGTCAGTCACCTTGTGAAGGTAACCAATATATTGACCATTTCTGAAATATATATCTCAATAGGAAGTCACTTGGAAAATGAAGTCCGTTCACTGTCCATTAAACTTGAAGATTTACTCTATTTTTTCAAAAGGTTAAGAGTGTTAATGTGGTTTGCTTTGGGCATGCAACAAGGGATGGTTCAAAAATATTTCATCAACTTACAGGTTTTTACACGAGTAGAAATGCACCCTCTTTTTACAATTTTGTCAAACTTTTGAAAATTCCTTCTCCCATAAGCTACAAACAAGTGGGAGAATCCTATGTTTATGACCTTTTTCATCTCCTCGTTATTGTGGATGCTCTAATAAGTATAGGACTTGGGTATACCAGAGAATAGAAGATCGCCATATTTTTCTTATTATAAAAACTGAAACCTACATTTGGTTGATTTGGAAAACAGCGCTGGGATATCTATAGGAAGTGAAATGTCTGGTGGGGTCTCAAATGTCACCATAGAAAATGTTCGAGCATGGAACTCAAGAAGAGGAATGCGAATAAAAACTGCTCCTGGCAGAGGAGGGCATGTTCGCCATATTGCCTACCGAAATTTGACTTTTGACAATGTCCGGGTGGGCATTGTCATCAAAACTGACTACAATGAGCATGCTGATGATGGTTATGACCGTAACGCTTTTCCAATCCTTGGGAACATAAGTTTCATCGGAGTTCATGGCCAGGGAGTACGAGTGCCAGTTCGGCTCCACGGAACTGAAGACATTCCCTTGAGGAACCTCACATTCAAGGATATGTCAGTTGGTACAACGTACAAGAAAAAACATATTTTCCAGTGTGCTTTTGTTCAGGGTCGTGTAATCGGAACCATCTTCCCTGCTCCTTGTGACAACTTGGATCTATACGATGAGCAAGGAAAGTTGGTCAAGCGATCAAGTTCCCAGAATGTTACTGATATAGATTACGACTTCTGAGGTAGGATGGAGGATTAGCTTCCACGAAATCTGTTTACCTTTGAAGGCCTGGATCCAGCATTGCTCTGGTGGCTCTACGGTGTGTGCATGGGACAGTTTTGACAAGAGGGTGGATCATTCTGTTTAAATTCTTTTGCTTTTTACCACTACAGGCGGTCTCATCTTTGGATGTTCATATGAAAGGTTTTTAAGCAGTTTCTCTCCTTCCTCTGGTAATTCAGGAGTCGGCCTGTATTCTGCAAAAAGAACTGAGTTGCTGTTTCATCATCTGTTAAAAGTTGATCATATAAATAGGGGGCAGAGAAATCACATGTCAGTTTTATGGTTCCTTCATGTTTGTATGATTCTTACCTGAACATTGCATCATATTTTGGGTCTTTCTGGGCTCAGTTATAATACCACACCTTGTCAATGATTTAATTTTAAATAGTGAAGGAATATCATTTTTCTTTTCTTTTCTTGTCAAATGCAATTCATGATTGGTTAGATTAGATGATTAAGATGAGCACAGAATCATTTATGTTTTCCAAACAATGCAATCTGGCAAATCGTTTGAAGAACTTAGTTTGAAATTTCTGACGGCTTCAAGTCATGGAAATGTCTGGAGAAAGTGTTAGTTCTAATCGAGATGTTATGAGATAGAGTCTTATGAAACCCTTCCATAACACTCGGCACTATCATGTCCAGGGGCAGACCTATTAAGGGGGTAGCTGCCCCCTTCCCCTCAACTTTCAAAATATTTTTACTATATATTAGTCTTAAAAAAAAAATTTAATTATATAATATATCATACAACATTACAATTGTTCATTCAATTATTAAACATGTTACTATTGGTGCACTGGTTTGAAGTTAATTAGTTTCAGCAAACAATCAGAGTTCGATAATCTTTGAGCGCAAGATTTTCTTTTATTGTTTAGTTTAATACAAGCTTATTTTCGGTCTTCTTAGTATGTATGTTTTTTTATGGCTATTCATAATTACTACTTTACATGTCCCTAATTTTTTTTTATTTTGAACGCAATTTTATATAATTGCAAATAGTAGAGAAATGAATTGTTTGTTCACAAGTGGTATAAAACCTCCAACAACAAAAAATATTTGAAATTAATCTAAAATAATAACTATAGAATTCAACAAAAATATATACCATTAGCAAACTCGTACAAGATTTGAGCTTTATATAAATCATTTTTCTATGAAATTGTATTAAGATCATATTATGTTCGCTAATTTCAATTTTTTTAGCTTCAACTAGATACTTATCCTAGTTATTTTGTGATTTTAGTTTTATATTATAATTATTACGCTCGTTTGCCCCTTGCTAAGGTTATCGATATTATGACCCTATTCTGGCTTAAATTTGGACTACACTAGATTCAAGCACTACTTCAACGCCAGGCCTATACAATAAGGATCAAGTAAGAAATATTATCTATTAGACAAGTCATGCACCTGTGTGTTTCACAACAGCATAACAGAACTGGTATATGCAATGTACTTTTGATAATTGTATTTTTTTATTAGTTACCAGCTTAGATAAGAAATTTTTTTTGGCTCCACCCTTAATTTTCCTGGTCTCTAATACGCTAGCATGATTCTTCATACAATTCAGTAAAACTTGGGTTGCTGAAATATCAATGCATTCGTGAAACCCTTGTACCCTTGAGTACTGTCATTTGGAATCATGATTATTGGATGCTTTGAAAGTCACAGTGAATATTTGCCTATTCGTGAAACCCTTGTACCCTCTCCCACACCACTTCCTTTCTATTCTTCCCCACCACTTCTCTTCCATACTACTCATAAAAGGCAAAACCCAAATTCATCTTCTCCCTTCCCAAATTCAAATATGCGTAAACTCCCTATCCTCTCCCAACTTCCTCTTCTTCCCCCACTTAGACTTTCCCTCTTTCATCTTCTTCCCTCGACTGAATCTCTCAAAAGGGTTCATCGTCGCCCAAAAGGGTTAATTGTCCCTCCACTGAGACTCTCCTCATCATCTATCCCACTACAGTCTCTCTCAACGGGTGTCTCACTCTCTGAAAGACTTCCAATGCGATTTCTCCACGAAAGATTGTGTGCGATTTGGTTTGGCATTATGTGTGCGATTTGGGGTCATTCAACAAAACCCACATTGTAGAAAGGTAATTTCGATCTCAAATCGGAATCCTAAATTGAATTTAAACCATGTCATGTGCTATTAGGGAACTCCGAACACTGTAAATTATTATTTAATTTTTCAATGATTATTTAGCACCCTAAATTGTCATGTAATTTTGCAATGTAAATTATTTAACTTTTTTAAAGATTATTTATGGAAATTTGAATTGATTAAGTTTTTTTTAAATGTGTAGTATGGCAAACACGACCAAAGACATTGTGTCTTTTTTGGTTGGTGGTGGTGATGGTTGTGGGGATGATCCAACTGATAAAGGTGATAGACGGAAATTGACGGTGTCTAACCGAAAGGTGATTGCAGAAAAGAAAAAAGAAAATATTGAAGAAAAATATTCCAAGAACAAAGGGAAAAAAATGCAAGATGATGAGAGATGATGAAATTATGAGTAATTAGATAAAAGCAGAATAAGCAACGAGACTCCTAATCCTATCGCAAAGTGAAGTCCAATCACAATGTCAAGGAGGTGGGGTTGGTGAGGGTGAGGTTGTTGGGCATGAGGGTGACCAAGTTGCTGGTGATGATGAGGAACCAATTATTTATGTTGAAAGCTATTCTGATGAAGATGAAGAAGATGTAAGTATTTCGTATCCTGTGTCCCAAGGATGGCCCCATATTAGAGGATTACTGTGGCCATGTGTATCGCTCTATTTGGGATGGTGATGAGGTAATCATTATATTTTTCATTTTTTAAAATATCGAAGTTTATTTGTTTTTATATTATTTGGATATTGTTTTAGTTTTTTGTTATTTAGGAATGAGGCGAATTAAAATGTCAGCGTTAATATAAAAACTTTTTAGTTTGGCAGTTGAGACAGGAGCTAAAAGAAATAAGGACAATGGTGTATAATAGTTGTCTTCGTCCCTTGATCGACTATTGTAATGATCATGTCGATAAGGTGACGATTTGTGCTTTCATAAAGCGTTGGCAACCTGAGACCAACATGTTTCACCTCTCTTTTGGAGAGATGACCATCACTCTTGACGATGTTAATCGTATAACTCAATTGCCGATCATTGGTAAGTCGGTTAGTGTGAAGGTGAAGGAATGTGTGAAATTATTGATTAATGGTTTGGGCATTAAAAGGACTAAAGCAAAGAAGCATGTCTACAAAAATCTTAGTTTTGTTGAGATGAAGTTTATTAAGGAAAATTGTTGTGGAAAAACAAGGGCAACTGATTCTCTTCAAAGGAAACAACAAGTTGGTAGGGGTTACTTGTTATTTCTCCTAGGCATGACTATCTTTCCTGATAAGACTGGAACCAAGGTTCGGACTAAGTATCTAAAGGTGGATGATATTGGGAAATTTGCTTAAGGATAGGAACTTTGGCGTTCTTTTATCGTTAATTGGGTTGTGTTAACAGAATTGGTACCAAGCAAAAATCTGGATATTTTCCCTTTTTGGATTGTTTAAGATTTTTAATAAATAATTTGTTTAATCAGTTAATTTCTCTTTAGTTGTTTAAGATTTTTTTAATAAATAATTTGTTTTTGTTTCGTTTATAGGGTTGGCTATAAGATCATTTAAGGCTTTGGGGTAACGTGAGTATTTCGTGGAATTATACTTTCCCCACCATGGCGAAGTGGGAAAGCCCCCAACGTGTAGGGTTGTGAATGAAGATATCATCACTTTTAGGGAGCATCACAATGACATGTCTCCTGAAGATGTAAAATTGCATCATTAACTAAAGTATTGATCTCAGTTTGTATTTCTCATTAATTGTTTTGAATTTTTGTTTGGAAATTTAATAAGTTTCAAGTTTGTATAGTTAGGTAATTTGGGACCCTTATGTGAAATCCAAGCGAAATACTCACCTTAATAACATCACATGGTTTCATGGTTGTTTGTTATGCTTGGACATCGAAAAACCCTTTCACCCTGATAGAGTGATGAGACTAGTAGGAAATGTACCAAATCTTCATATTCAAGCAAAGTGAGGAGTAGAGGTAGATCTGGCAAGAACTACCTGATGAAGCACGAGATATCGTCGTCTTTCGCTGACATTTGGCATAATCATCTCTTTTCAAGTGACAACTTAGGTGAATCAGTCAAACTTCAATGGGATTGCATCGACAACTACTTGGAGTGGTTTCATGTCATTAGCCATCCTTTTGTCCAACAACCGAGAATACGAGAGCTCATCCCCTAAGAAAACAAATGTTTATATTGAACAACAGGGTAATTTAACTTTACTTGAACAAAAAAAAAAATCTCAAAAACATTTCTACCAATACGAGAACTCTTCCCCTAAGAAAACAAATTTTTATATTGAGCAACAGGGCATTTAACTTTACTTGAACAAATTTGAAAACTCTTTTACTTGATATTTTTTTCATGGTGTTTACTAACATACATCAAATATTTTTTTTAGAATAAGGCTGTTGATGGGGCTCTTAAGTTGCTCGACGCCTTTATTGATGAAGGTAAGAATGTTGACAAGGATTTGTTACTCTTGAGACAAAAGAAAGTACGTGACTTGCTACACGGAATGTATGTGCCTGTGACCTTCGACGACGTAGAGGAACAGGAAAACGAACAACAAGTGAGTGGTGGTGGTGCTTCAGGTGATGGTGTTCTAGATGGTGATGCTGATAGTGGTGAAATTGGGGGTCGACGAAGCAAGCTTAGAACAAAGAAGAAACGTGACCAAAGAACCAAGAAGAGGCACGACCAAATAATCTTCTGATGTAATGTCAAATGTAATCTATTGAATATTTCGATGGAATGTAAATTAATGATTCTTTTGTTGAATAGCAAAATCTACTTTATTCCTCTAATCTTGATATCAAATTTTACTATGGCTTTTTTTTATGTTGTTTCATCCACACCAAGCTTGTATAACAAAGAGATCCAAAAATTGAAAGTTTGTGATTGCTAAGACTCTATAAATGTAGGCTCATCTGAACCTTCAATTTTCAAATTAATACATTCATTGAACCTTGAGCAAATTACTTTCAATTTAAGACAAAAAAATTTGAAAAAATTTGAAAAACCATAGTCTGCTTTTGCACCCCTTCGCAAAAAGCATTGTGAATGGAAATTTCCATTTCGCAAAGGGTCATGCGAATGCAAACCTCCTGCTCGCATGACTCTTGAGAATGGGAATGTCAAACATATATTTGGATGGTGGATTCTTCCTATAAGCATTATATCAAAACCATAGAAATTTCAAATTAAAAAAAAAACTCAAACACCACAAATTTCCAATTTTGGACAGAGTTTAGAATTTTGACATAATCGCAGCAGATCATGCGAACAGAAGATATGCACTCGCAGAACTCTCTGCAAGTACAAACCTCAAATTGGAAGGATTCTTTGAATTAGGAATCTCAAATTATTGTTTGGAAGGCGGATTCTACCAATAAGCATTATTGCAAAAACCATAGAAATTTCAAAATATTTTTAAAAAAAAATTCACACACCACAAATTTCCAATTTTGGACTGAGTCCAGATTTTGACACTGCCACAGTGAATCCTGTGAAGAGAAGATATGCCATCGCAGATAGTACTGCTAGTGAAGGCCTCAAACTTGCAAAGGTCTCTGTGTATGTGAGATACCTACTCACAAGCGTCCCTGTGAGTTCGTTCAGCAGACGATTTAAAAATCGTGATTCTTTTTTTCTTCTAAAAATTTGGTTTGACTTGAGGCTTCCCCCATGCATTACAAACTGATTTCCAACGTACCCTCTTTAATTTGTCATGTCTAATCGACATATGGATTCCATTTGTAACGGTTGAGGAGTGGAGTGTTAACTATCAAGTCGGTTTAAGTGGTTGTGGATGGTGTTGGTAGAAGTAGTAAATTTGTAGAGGGGGTGTTCTTCATCTTCCACATATATATAGATGAGGAGATGAAACTTCATCTTCTCAAACTTCTCTAAGCAAAAACTACTCAATGTTGAGTTCTCATCCTCTTAGTTTTCCTCGTCGGGCTCCAAGTGTGGAGGACATTCCTTCTCCTCCTAGTTTTCCTCTCCGAGGTAGTGAAAATGATGCTTGTTCTCCTCCTCTAAGGAACGGTGTTTTTCCTCCTCTTGCTGGTACGTTTGAATATGAAACCTACACTGAACCTGAAGGCCTATCCGAGGAAAACTCGGAATCTTCAGATTTTCCCATGAGGTTGGGCTGATGCATGGGTGGACTCGACCTCTAGCGCCTGATGCATGGGCTGAGACAAGTGTTATTTGGGTTGACTCTCGTGTTTCCACTAGTAGTGGAGAGGCTTATCATGGCGGGGACGACTCAAAACATGAAAACTATAAATATAAATATTGGGCCAACCGTAGGAAGAACGCTCCTTATCACATCAAAGAATGTGAATACATCATAAGAAAGATGGGTATTCAATTCAAATAAGGGAATATATATTTATAGTGACATTTAATTATAAAAAAAAATGTACAAGTCATCCATAAATAAATAAAAAACAGTGACTTTTCTAACAAAAATTCATCATATGTCACCAAAACAAAATACCAGTTTCATACCAGTATATTGGTTTACATGCCAGTTACAATATGTATAACAAAAGTGCATGCGTACATGAATCCAATATGGTAATGACCTTTTTTGAGTATTGATCTTCTTAGATTCTTAGCATTGTACTTCCTCAACATCATGTCACCAATGTCGAGTTGAAAATCGAATGAACTCTTCCAAAAGATTGCTTCTGGAAATAAGCAAGAGGGCCAACTAGGTACTTACTGTATGGGGCAATGGTGGTTTCGGTAGCATATATAGCAAGACAAAGTGAGAACTTTGGGTAAGATGTGCCATGAAACATACCTTAATATCGTTCAATTGTGACGAAGACTGAACATATGAAAAACATGTAGTGTTTTGGTTCTCATAACACACAAACACACACCGGTAACGGTTGGCCGCAATCTCTAACATATATGGGTCAATAAGCCAATTTCGCTTGTCAATGTACCTTGGATTCTGGAATTATGAAAGCATCCTTTACCGCCTTCACCCCTAACTCGTGCCACATTCCAAGCCAAAACTCTTCATTAGTTTCTAGCTCCATTATTAACTTATTCATTACCTACTTCCAACCACTCTGGCGGTCGTAATCTAGGAAATTGGCTATGCATCAAAATTCATAATTTTCATCGCCTTCAACATTCTTAATGTTGTCAACATAGTCCCGAATCTACAACGGAATTTTCTTTCATCCAAGTACTGTTAAACTTTTTGGGCTTTTGTTTTTGCTTACATATACTTTCTTGACTTTTTAGCTCCTCCCAAGTCTTGTCACGTGATGGGTCCCTAGTCGAACTCTCATGCTTAGGCAACTTCTTCTTCTTAGATCTTCCCTTGCTCATCACAAGTACGGATGGTTCGATCATTATAGTTGAATCAGGGCAACTCAATCTTTAGAAGCTTCCTCTTCAACATCAACTTCTTATCAGAAGTGATTCATTAAACCTCTGCTTAAGGGCTTCGACCACTGGGTCTATAATCACATCTGCGCCTTCAGAAATAAGTGTTTGGCTAAGGTTCATCCAATATTTTGTCTAAGGTAGTCAATGAAAGTTATCCAGTAGAGGTTAGATACTTTGTCATTTCATGAACACAAGGCAACCCATGAGTGGTTTTAATCACACATCCACACTTGACATGATCATTGCCTACAGATTCACACCTCCACATTTCCAAAAGTATCACATCAAAAGCCCTATATGCCATGGACCCATGAAGTTCTCCAAAAAAAATTGACACGTGCTTAGTCTTCACTTTTGTCAAACTTTGTTGAAATGGTGATTCAATCTCTACATGTTGTATTTTGATCTTTCATGCATTACAGTCCATACATTGATGAATGTGCATTGTGAATTTTGCCAACATATTCTTTAACTTGGAGTGTGCGCCCTCAACACGACTGGTTGTCCATTGCCCAAAATACATGAAAGTATCAATCCATGCACTCACAAATTACTCCTTCTGCGGATATCATATCATCCTCAAATGATCCAAACACTTTGGGTGTGATGCCCATTTTCTCTCAGTGACAAATCAGTTAGCAACTTATTTGGCTCAAAATTCCCAAGAAGTTTTTCTAGTGCCCAGGAGTACGACTTTTCCTTCTTATAAGACATAAAACAACATACAACATTGAACATTTTGTCAGTTGACCTGACACCTACAATCTCAAACAAAAGCATCCGATAACAATTAGTTTTATAAGTGCAATCTATAATCATGACTAAGGGAAAACATTTCGCAAGTTAAATTGACTCAGGATGCGGCCAGAAAATGTTTGTGACTCTATCGCCATCATCCATATTATGCCACTTAATGTAATTATTGTTGCTCAACAAGTACATAATGTGTTGCAAAGTCATTCTACATTTTAGTTGGATTATCTTTATCCGAGAAATAGCATTGTAAATATTCTTCAAATTTGAAAAATTATTGGAATACATTTATTTGGATTGTCTTTATCCGAGAAATAACATTGTAAATATTCTTCAAATTCAAAAAATTATTGGAATACATCTCTTTCAAACTGGCCAATATGTGATGAGGGCTGACACTCGACTTTGACATATTTTGCACATATATGATCTACTCTTCATTTAATCTGGTAGCAAATGAATGGCCAACAAGTGATTTTGCTCGAGGATGATTGTGGGCTTCACATGTCATGTGTAATTTCCAATGGTCATTACCTTGTGAGATCACTCTCAAAAGAAATGGACAGCAAGACTTCTTTGTACTACTTGATCGAAGGACATTCTTTTGCCTATAGTCTCGCTTCCTTCCCCTCTCACATCCAAAATTGATCATTCTCTTACGTTTGTGATCAGTCTGTTTTGATTTAGTGATAACAACTGTGTTATTATCATTATCGATGCCTTGGCACCAAGCTATCAAAGTCGACCTTGATGTGAATATCTATAAAATACAAAAACATGTTAGGAACACCAATATACTTGTAACCAATGAGCAATAAACTTGTAAGAATAGTTATAAATGAATTAACTTAACCTCTTCCGTAAGAAATAAGTCGATATCAACATGTACCTCTTCCAGTGTTCTTTCCTCATTGTTCATCTCATCATTATTATGAACATTGCCATCAACATGATCGTTTGTTGGTATGTTGAATTTTATTAAATCCATAGAAGGGACTATGTAAAACTAATAATGGACTTACAAGTTAAATCGACAAACAATAGAACCAACAATATCACAACAAGAAGAAAAAAAATCAGTGCAAGTTCATCTCAAATTGAGAGTGTTACCTCAAGTGGAGTGAATTGTTTTTCATCTTTTTCGCCATCATGCCCACCGATGTCATCCACAAGTCTACAATCATCAACTTCACTAAACCCATCCATTTCGACATAAAAAGTTCAACCAAACTTCTTTCAAACAAATTTGAGAAACTGCAAAAGAGAGGGAGCACTCGACTGAGTCGAGAGGGGACGACGTGCCGACGACAATGGCAAGTTCCCACAATTTTGGTGGGAGAGAGAAGACAACGACAATGACAATGGGAGGAAGACGTCCTTGAAATCGGGGAGAGAGACGACTATTTGTGTTTTTGTGGTGGTGTGGGTTAGCAGGTAAACAAAAAAAATATATAGTGGTGTGGGACATTAGAAGTTGTGGTGTTAACTTGGTACCACAACTTCTTCTCACCCACACCACCCATCCAATTTTTTTTACCTGGTTTCCCACACCACCACAAAAAACACAAACAACTATCTCTCTCCTAGGGCAAGAACATTGTTCTCCCTCTTAGACGTCTCTCTCCATCCAATTTCCAATCTCGTTGTCTTATTTCTCCCACCAAGCTCGCTGAAATTCTCCACTGTAATCGGAACTTTCCATTGTCACTTTTACACACAATCGACTACTCTCTCTCTTTTGTAGTTCCTCAAATTTGTTTGCAAGGAGTCTGGTTGAACTTTTTATATCAAAATGGATGGGTTTAGTGAAGTTGATGATTATAGACTTGTCAATTACAAAGGTGGACGTGAGGGTTAAGAAGATGAACAATTTGAAAAGGAAGATGAATTCACTAGACTAGAGGTAACACCCTCAACTTGAGATGAACTTGCATTTTGATTTTTTTATCTTGTCGTTATATTGTTATTATTGTTGTTGCTATTATTTGTCGATTTTACTTATAACTTCTTTATTATTTTGTGTGTAGTCCCTTCTCATGGGTGTAATAAGCTTCGACATACCTACAAACGGTCATGTTGATAGTAATGATGAGATGAACAATGAGAAAAGAGCACTGGAAGATGTGATTGATGATAGTGACTTATTTCTTATGGAAGAGGTTAGGTTATGACTATTCTTACAAGTTTATTTCTTATTTGTTACAAGTTTATTAGTGTTCCTAACATGTTTTTGTCTTGCATTTTGTAGGTATTCAAATCAAGGTTGGCTTTGACAGATTAGTGTCAAGGCATCGTTAAGGATTATAACATAGTTGTTGTTAAAACTAAATCGGAATCGGCTCATCACAACGTAAGGAAATGATCCATTTTGGATGTGAGAGGGGAGAGAAGCCAGACAGTAGGAAAAAGAATGTCATTCGATTAAGCAGAACAAAGAATTGTGGCTGCCCATTTCAATTGAGAGAGATCCCACAAGGTAATAACCATTGAAAATTGCACGTAACGTGTCAAATCCACAATCATCCTCAAGCAAAATCACTTGTTGATCATTCGTTTGCTGGCAGATATATGTGAAGAATATGTCAAAGTCGGGTGTCGCCCCTCATCGCACATTGACCGGTTTGAAAGAGTTGTATCCCAATAATATTTCAAATTTGAAGAATATTTACAATGTCGTTTGTCGTATAAAGACAATCCAACTAAAAAGTTGAATGGCGTTGCAAAACACTCTACATTTGTTGAGAAAATATAATTACATAAAGTGGCATACCATGGTCTATGGATGAGGGCAATAGAGACACAAACATTTTCTAGGCTCATCCTGACTCAATTCAACTAGCGAAATGTTTTCCATCAGTCATGATTATGGATTGCACATATAAAACTAATCGTTATCGGATGCCATTGTTTAAGATTGTCGGTGTCAAGTCGATAGGAAAGACATCCAATGTTGCATGTTGTTTTATGTCTTATGAGAAGGAAGATTCGTACGCCTGAGCACTAGAAAAACTTCTTGGGATTTTTGAGCTAGACAAGTTGCCAATAGAATTTGTAACTGATAGAAAATTAGGTTTAACAAAAGCCATTGAGCGAGTCTTTCCTAGAGCAAGGATATTGTTGTGCACGTGGCACATAAATACAAATACAATGATACGTGGTATGAGTTTATAGATTCTTTCTTGGATTTGTATAAATCAAGTACAAAGAAATAATGGAATAAGGCAACTGTTGAGTTTGAGAGAAAATTGGTATCACACTCGAAGTCTTGGGATTTTGAAGGAGTACCTTGTAAGTGCATGGACTGATACTTTCATGCATTTTGGGCAACAGACAACTGGTCGTGTTGAGGGCGAACACTCCAAGTTGAAGAAATATGTTAGCAAATTTACAAGGCACATTTACCAATATATGGACTGTAATGCATGAAATTATCAAAATACAACACGTAGATATTGAATCATCATTTCAACAAAATTTGGCGAAGGTGAAAACTTAGCATGTGCCAAAAGAAATTTGGAAAACTTCATGGGTTCGTGGCGCATAGGGCTCTTGATTTGATGCTTATGAAAATGCGTAGGTGTGAATTTGTGGGCAATGACCATGTCAAGTGTGGGTGTGATTTGAATCACTTATGGGTTGCCTTGTGCTCGTGAAATAACAGCATATCTAACCCCTACTAAACAACTTTTATTGGGTACCATAATAAAGTATTGGATGCAACTTGACAAAACACCTATTTATGAAGGCGCAAATGTGATTATAGACCCAGTGGTCGACGTTCTTAGGCAGAGGTTTAATGAATTCACTTCCGATCAGAAGTTGGTATTGAAGAGGAAGCTTCTAGAGTTGAGTTGCTCTGGTTCAACTATAATGATCGAACCATCCGAACTTGTGGCAGATAAGGGAAGGGCTCAGAAGAAAAAGTTGTCCAAGCATGAGAAGTTGACTAAAAGGGACCCATCGGGTCACAAGTATGCCAAGACTCATGAGGAGCTAAAAAGCTAAGAAAGTGTTTGAAGATTAAGCAAATTTCATTGTGGATTAGGACTATGTTGACAGCATTGAGAATGTTGAAGGCAATG
This sequence comes from Berberis vulgaris, assembly GCA_963556465.1. NCBI lineage: Eukaryota > Viridiplantae > Streptophyta > Magnoliopsida > Ranunculales > Berberidaceae > Berberis > Berberis vulgaris. The sequence continues at coordinate 38,028,363 of OY747125.1, read as the reverse complement.
GAAATTTTGGATTTCGATGCATAGAAATTAATGAAGAGTTTTGTCTTGGAAAGTGGCACAAGTCAGGACTGAAGGTGGTAAAGGATGCTTTCATAATTCCTGAATCCAAGGTACGCATAAATAGGAGAAATTGGCTTATTGGCCTTGATACGTTAGAGTTTGCGGACAACCGTTACCGGTGTGTGTTTGTAAGTTATGGGAACCAAAACACTACGTGTTTTATATATGTTCAACCTCAGTCACATTTGAATGACATTAAGGTGTGTTTCATGGCATACCTCACCCAGAGTTCTCACTTTGTCTTGCTCCATATGCTACCAAAACCCTCATTGCCTCATACAGTACCTAGTTGGCCCTCTCATCTATATGCAAAGCAATATTTTGGAAAAGATCATTCGATGCCCAGCTCGACATTGGTGAGGTAATGTTGAGGAAGTACAATTCCAAGAATGCTAAAAAGATCAGAAAGTCGAAAAAGGTTATTGTCTTATTGGATTGATACACGCATGCACTTTTGATGTACATATTGTAAATGTCATGTAAACCAATACAATGACATGAAAATCAAAATTTGTTTTGGTGACATAAGTTGATCTTTTTGTTAGAAAAATTACCATTTTTTGTATCTATTGATGACTTGTAATTAAATGTCAATATAAATATACATTCCATTATTTTAGATGAAATCTTTTGAATTGAATACCCGTATTTCTTATGATATATACCAACATATACTAACATCAATCCAACCAGCATCAAAGGGAAAAAAAATTTAAGATGAAAATTGAAACAGGACACAATCGCCCAAAATTCTGCGACATTGACAAAAGTATAGAAATATATCCCAACGTAGACAACAAATTCAAGTCACACCATCGCAGTTTAGACTGCGAATGGATATTTCCCATTCACAATGATATCTGCGATAAAGGAAAAAACATAACTCTTGCCAAGTTTTGAATTTATTGTGTTTACAATTTTTTTTTTAAATTGTGAAATTTGTATGGCTTTGCAACAATGTTTAGAGGTAGAATCCACCTACCTTCCAAAAATATTTTTTTAATTCCGATATTAAAAAAACATGCGAACAGATTGTCTGACATCGCATGATCCATTGCGATTACCAGTTTTCTATTCGCAAGGTTCTATGTGACAAAGTCCAAAATTTGGAATTGTAGGTTGTTGAATTTTTTTGTAATTTTCCAAGTTCTATAGTTTTGCAACAATGTTTAGATGTAGAATCCACCTTCCAAACAATAAATTGACCTTCTCAATTTAGAAATTCATGCGAGTAGAAGTTGTGCACTTGCGTGAACCTTTGCGAGTGGATATGTCCCACTCACAAAGTCTTATATGGTTCAAAAATGTACTCTGGAAATTTTTTAATTTTGTTTGTCTTTGCAAATTTTTATAAAATTTTGTAATTTCTATGGTTTTGCAACAATGTTTTAGTTTTATTTTATCCCGGGCTGACTTTGTCTCCATTTATTCGGATATTTTAAACAACATTTTAATGCTAAGTAATTTGTTGCAAATTTTCATGTACTGAAACAATATTTCATTTCACTGGAGCATAACAAACAAAATACATATGTATAATGTTAATAAACTAGGAGAATTAAAAGGATACATGACAACATCATTAACTAATTGGAGTCATTACCCTTAAAGGCATCATGTACGTCTCTTGGGTCATCCAAGTCCTGATCATGGAGGTCGGCATCATCTTCCTCGTCATTCATGTCGAAGCTTGTGCGCATGTCATCAAGACCCTGCTTACGGTTTCCACGATCTTTCTCTTCGAGTCGATTGTCGAACCATGATAAAGCTATTCATGACCAGTGGGAGCAAGAGAGTCAACCCAAGTAGCACTTGCCTCAACCCATAGATCAAGTACTGGAGGTGGAGTCCACCCTTCAATCATCCCAATCTCATGAGCAAACCTAAAGATTCTGAATTGTTCCTCGGATAAGCCTTCAAGCTCTGCATACTTTTTCATTTTCAACCGTAGCAGCAAGAAGATGAGAAACATCGTTCACAGGAGGAGGAATATCATTTCAAGGAGGAGAAGGCACATCGTTCCCAAGAGGAAGAAGACGAACATCATTCTTAAGAGGAGAAATAGGATGACGAACATCGTTTTTAAGAGGAGGAAAAATAACATCCTCAACACTTGGAAAACTAAGAGAAGGACAATTGGTTATTGAGTTTTTTTTTTTGAGAAAGTTTGAGAAAATGAAGTTTCATCTCCTTAATTAGTATTGAAATTTCTAGGGTTTTGCAACAATGTTTATAAGTAGAATTCACCTACCAAACTATACTGTCAAATTCCCAATTTAAAGAATCTTGCAAAAATGAGATCTAGATGCACAAAGGTATTTGCGACTACCTATATTAGGCTCGCATTATCCTCTGCGACTGGATCAAAACTTTGGACTCTGTCCAAAAATGGGAATTTGTGGTATTTCAAAAAAAAAAATTTAATGTTGCAATTTTTTATGGTTTTGATCCAATGTTTAAGGAAGAATCCATCATCCAAATATATTTTTTACGTTCTCATTCTCAAGATTCATGCAAGTAGGAGGTTTGCATTCGCATGAACCTGTGCAATTGAAAAATTCCCTTTGCAGTATCCTTTGCAAAGGGGGTGCAAAAATTGGACTTTCTATAGTTTTAAATAAATTTTTGGTCTTAAATTGGAAGTAATTTTTTTTTTTTTTAACTGAAAGTAATTTACTCAAGGTTTAATAAATTTCTTAATTTGAAGGTTCAAATGAGACAAAATATTAGAGTCTTAGCAATCACAAATCCGCCACATAAACTCGATGAAACAACATAAAAATGTCATAATAAAACTCGATGGCATTCAAAAGAAGATTCATTATTTTACATTACAGCAGAAGATTCAATAGTTTACATTTGACACTACATCAGAATATTCTTTGGGTATGCCTCTTCTTAGTTATCTGGTCATGACTCTTATGTGTTATAAGCTCACTTTATCAACTACCAACTTCACCACTATCAGGATCACCATCTATGTCGTCCAAGGTCACAGGCACATACATTCGTGTAGCAAGTCATGTGTTTTCTTATGCCTAAAGAGTAACAAAACCTTGTTAACATTCTCGCATTCATCAATAGAGACGTCGAGCAGCTTAAGAACCTCATCAACTGCCTTGTTCTGCAATAAAACATTTGATGTTAGTAAAAAACATGAAAAAATATCAAGTAAAAGAGTTTGAAAATTTGTTCGAATAAAGTTAAATTATCCTATTGTTCAATTGAAACATTTATCTTCGTAGGGGATGAGTTATCTTATTCCTCGGTGGTTGGACAAAATGCTGACTAATGACATGAAACAACTCCAAATAGTCGCTATTACAATCCCATGGAAGCTTTACTACCACCTTAGTTGTCACTTGACAAGAGATGATTTTGCCAAGTGTCAGCGAACGACGACAATATCTCATGTTTCACCGAGTAGTTCTTACCAGATCTACCTCTATTGTTCACTTTGGCTTGAATAAGTGAGTTTGGAATGACCTTTACATTTCCCATCTGTCTCATCATTCTATCAGGGTGATAGGGTTTTTCAAAGTCCATGCATAACAAACATGCATGAAACCATATGATGTAATGAAGGGGAGTATTTTGTTTGGATTTCACATTAGGGTCCCAAATTACCTGACCACACAAACACGAAACTTAATTAAATTGTCGAATAAAAATTCATAAAAATTAATGAGAAAGACAAAATGACATCAATATTTTACTTAATGACGCAATTTTACCTCTTCAAGAGGCAGGTCGTTGATATGCTCCCGAAGAGATGATGTCTTCATTCACAATCCCTACACATTGGGGGCATTCCCACTTCACTATGGTGAGGAGAGTATTATATGACGAATACTCGCGTTACCCCAAAGTCTGAAATGATATTTTATCCAACTCTACAAATGAAACAAAAACATAATTATTTATTTGAAAATTTTAAACAATTAAAAGAAAACTAATTGAATAACCAAGTGTAAATATACCTCCAAAAGCGACAAATATTCAAATATTTTTGCTTGGTACCAACTCTGCTAGGACATCCAATTGACGATACAAGAGCACCAAAGTTCATACCCCCAAGCAAAATTTCCAATATCATCCACCTTCATCAGCAACTTCAGATATTCAGTCTGAACCTTATTTCTAGTCTTATTAGCAAATATAGTCATGGCCAGGAGAAATAACAAGTATCCCCAACCAACTTATTGTTTCCTTTGAAGATAATCAATTGCTCTTGTTTTTCTACAACAATTGTCCTTGATAAATTTCATCTCGACAAACTATGATTTTTGTGGACATGCTTCTTTGCTTCAATCTTTTGAATGCCCAAACCATTAACCAACAACTTCACACATTCCTCCGCCTTTGTTTGAGCTTTTTACACAATAAGCAGCTTACCAACAATCGGCAGCTGAGCTATACAATAGACGTCATCGAGCGTAATGGTCATCTCTCCAAAAGAGAGGTGAAAAGTGTTGGTCCCAAGTTGCCAACGCAACACGAAAACGCAAATCCTCACCTTATCGACGTGATCCTTACAATAGTTGATCAATGGACGGGGACCGCTATTATACACCATTGTCCTTACTTCTTTCGGCTCATGTTTTAACTCCCAAACTAAAAAAAAATTATATTGATATGACATCTCAATCACCTTGTTCCTAAATAACAAAAACTAAATCAATGTCCAAAAAATATTGATGATACATAAAAACGGTCACACCCCAGAGCCGTACAGTGTCATGATGATCTCGAGGAATTATGGCCTCAAGCGTCGGCCCAACACTGATCAGGCAAGTATCTCGAGGATCAGCTTCGGACGGGCAACTACAGCTGCACTCTGCTTCCAATTAGGAAGCAAACACCACAGTATCTTCCACACAGAGAAACTCCCTTCTACGGATTGCTCTTGGATTGGGAACTATCTCCTGTGTATCTAGGAGCACAAAGCTTATAGGGAACTTACCTCTTACAAGACGACTCCTAATTAGGGAGGGAACTTCGCAAAAATCTCCTTCCTAAACTACGCCTACAATGGCCTGGTAGAATCAGAACTCTTTGCACTAAAAATAAGACATGAGGTTGGTAAGCTAAGGTACTCTACAAATTCCCTATTACAACATTACACCTTCCTCAGAGCCTTGTCTGACTTTAGCATCAGAGTGTCATCGGCCACCCCACGGTGGTCTATAGCTCACGTGTGTTACTTGTACAGGTCAGTGGGACTAGGTCAAAGCAAGGAGCGGAAAAAGACTGCATTAGTTTGGTGTCGTCCGTGGGGACGACATAGTTCATAACTTTACATTAATCGTCGTTTTCTATCAAAATCTAGAGAGATGGTGACCACTAAGTCACGCAACAACAGAGAACAAGGGGACGCGTCCAACGCTCAGGCTATCCATATACCGCCTCATTCAGCAGTTTATGTCGTGCACGGGCAGCCAACTCACGTTCTGACGCCAACAAAAGTAACGATGGACCCCAGAATCGATGTGCTGGTATCTCAGATACAGATCGCCAAGGCGGTGGAAACTCTTATGCGAAAAAATCCACCACTTGCTAATGGAGACCAGAAGCAGCACGGACCCCCGCCTCCAAAAGATAATAGGGAGAAAGCACAGGAGAACTAGGCCCCCGCTAGTTCTCATTGGACTAAGGGAGGTTGTGCGGCTAACGTTATGCTCACCGCCAAGACAGAGAGGCTCGACATTGGGAACCCCCTCCGCAGAGGGGCGCATGATCCGGACGTACTATATCACCTCTCCGTCCCACAATTTGTGGACCAAATAATGAACGAGGCCCTTCCGATGAAATTCATTCCCTCAAAGCTCGACTCCTACGACGGGACCACCAGTCATGTCGATAATTTGCGCCATTACCAACACGTAATGGCCCTCAAAGAAGGATCTGAGTACGTCTGCAGATCCTTTCCCACCAGTCTAAAAATCTCTGCGCTAACGTGGTTCCACAGCCTTCCACCAAAGTCAATTGACTCTTTCAAAACACAGACGAAGGAATTCCTAACACGTTTTGTCGGAAGCCAACATTTTAGAAAAGGCCCGCACTACATACTCTCTCCAAGGCAAAGGTCCGGCATGACGCTCCGAGAGTATGTCATGCGCTTTAACAACGAGCTGACCCTCATCAAAGGGTGCAACGATAATACAGCCATGATGACCTTCACTGCCGGCCTCAGAGAAGGAAAGCTTTTTGAGGACCTCACCTTGGAGCCTTCTCTGGACATGGCGGAGCTCCTTAAGAGCGTCTAGAGACACATCACCCTGGAGGAGTCAAGAACCGCTAAAAGGTAAACCGAAAGCGACAGGAAGCTCTCCTCTCTTAGGGACAAGAAGAAGGAAAAGAGATGCAAGGACGAGGAATGGAGCAAAAGGAAGCGTGACGACAATAGGACGGACCCTGGTCGGCCCAGGCTGGAGAAATCATCCAACTATGTTGGATCCAGAGCCGTGACACCCCTAAGCGCTTGCCTGTCAGATGTACTTAACTCCATGAAAAGTTGGGAGGAACTAAGTGGCCACCAAAGACACACAAAGACCCCTACAAGTGCGACAACGACAAATATTGTGCATACCACAACGAGGGCAGCCACAACACTAACGACTGCAAGAGTCTAAGGTATGAAGTTGAGTACTTGATCCACAAAGGCAAACTGAAAGAGTTCCTGAAGTCTGAGAAACCAACGGAACAAACAAAGGACAGGGATGAGTCAATTAAAGAAATAGTAAAGCGACCCAGGGATAATCTACGTCCTTCATGGAGTCAGATCGAATGAAAACTAGTCATACAGGTTCCGGAAACGGGCACTACTAGATATGCGGACACAATCCGCGAATGAGGACAAGCACATCTTCCACTCACGGGTTCAGAGCCCCATTCCCACCTTGAACTTTATGGACAAAGACCTCGAAGGAGTTCGAGCACCACACAACGATGCCTTAGTCATCTTGGTCTCCATAGCAAAGTGGGAAGTAAAGAGAGCTCTAGTTGACACAGGAAGTTCACTTAACGTTCTATTCTACAATGTGCTCTGCAACATGGACCTCAAGGAGGAAAACCTGACGTCTTCAGAACACCCGCTGATCGGATTCAACGGAGAGAAGTGCTTCCCCATCGGAAAGCTAAGGTTGGCTACGGTAGCAGGAGAGTCGCAGCTCAGGAAAGTCCTATTTCTGGACTTCATGGTGGTAGACGCACTGCCATCCTACAATCTTATCTTTGGAAGACCTTGGCTCCACCAGATGGAAGTAGTGGTCTCCACCCTTCACCAGTGTGTTAAGTATACTACTAACCACTCTGAACAATACGTGGAGACCAACCTATGACACGAGGCTGCCACTACGCCGCACTGAAACAGATAGAGTGCTCCCAGATTTAGCTACATTATGTAGAGCAGCCTAACCCAGTTCAAGGCCAAAAGACGGTAGAGACATCACTTTCAAGCGATACAAAATCAACAAGCTCTTCCGCCCAGTGAGTCGAAAAGGCCATGGCAAGTGGGAACACATCCCCTCGACATTTCGTCGGTGCAGGGATCCGCCCCTTTGCAAGGTTTACTCTTCAGTAACCTATGTAACGCCACGACAGTCCGCCGAATGATCCACGAAAGCAACCCGAATCCATTTCAAGGCCAGGGTCAATTTCTCTCCATCAACAATTAGTTTGTTTTAAGTTGTTTGTTTCACTTTCCATAGTCAATATTGAGTTTTAGTTCTTAACAGACTTATGTGATTTTCAATCATTTAAGAAATAAAATAAGAATTACGAAAAACAAACTTTATTGATTATCGGAAAGATGTAACAACAAGCGCCCTGAGGCAGATACAAAATGCTACATATTGTCAATGCCCTGAGGCGGATACAAAGACTAAGCACTATAAGTGTCTGAATACAGTGCAAATTGAAGTAAAAGACTCGCTTAGACAATTCTACTATGGATAGCGTCCGTCAAAGACTTGCAAACCCTCTGATGCGAGCAATCTGCAAGTGACAGCAAAGGTACGAGAATTGGATATGCTTGATACCTTCCCATTATAAAGACGAAGTGATAGAAGAGATTGAAAGACTGAGCAGTCAGATTGCTCCATCAAATCACCCCGAAAAAGTCTCGTACTACAGCATTGTAGACCTCACAACGGGCAGTTGATTTCCACAAGAGACATCGGACCCCCCTTCTAACTTCCTCAAATAGATTAGAAGCAAGAAGATGAAGATGGCCACAAGCAGCAGCGCAGCTACGGTCTCACAATGCTATCAAGAATTCCACTTTTCCCATATGTGATGACAGTTGTGGCTAAGAACTACCCCATCCGAAGACATCGCACGTCGACTAACACTTCGATCAGCCATTGGTTAGCAGCGGGATTCGAGCACACGAAGGCAAAAGTGGTGCGGTGTAACACCAAGGCATCTCCCTTGGTAGGAAATTTGTATTACTTCTCCGAAATATGAGAAGAAATTACGAGATCTCAGCGGATCAACTACGTGCCCACCCATATCGGGTGACCACGCATAACAACAACTATCTCTATTCCTGATCGATGCAAATGTCAGAACATTCGAAGACTCCAGAGACGAAAAAATTTCAGCCTTTGGAAAACCCAAAGCATTTTCCTCAGCCTTTGAAAAACCCAAAGCATATTCTTCAAGCAAGGACATTACATAAGATAAGCTCTGTGAAATATAGTGCCTACAACGATTGGAAAACATCATTATATAAACATTATGGTTCACCAAGCGGCACTCAAGATTAACTGCCAAGCATTGAATACCGTACGAAAATCTGGAAGACAACGGTTCCCAAGAAGCTGCACAGACCACGTCAATCAATTAATGGCGTTGCACGCAACCCCATCAATTGAGGGGGAGTAACCGATACTCAACTGTCTCGTAGCCTACGTCATACAGTGTCACCGTGCAATCTACGTCGTACACACAACGCACCATGCAGGAAACCCTAGCCCTTCCTCTGCGGGCTCATGGGCTCAGCCTATTATTCAAACAACACTTTGTCACATGTTTGGCACCAGCACTAGAAATCCTAGTCAACCCTGACATACAGATTGTACCTACAGATCACCAGCTGATTTAAGGTAATTTTTCCACTCCACGCAACATGCTGATGGATTAGGTCCGCACGCCCCCTAGCAGGCGGAACCTCTATTCAAACCAGACAAGCTTAGTCAGCAAAGACTAATGACGATGGCTTCTGGTTCACCCTGGTAACTAGTCCGCTTAGCACGACATCGACGGTTTAGGAAGTATAAGTCTAATTAGCACTATCACGCCTGGTGACGATGATTAGCCAGGGATCATTACCCCCTTCGCGGTCAATGATCACTGAACCTAATCAGGTAAGCCTAGCTGGTGACGACTAGCAACGAAAGCTTCTGATCAAATCCTGGACTTGTAGCCCCCATTGCGAGGGTGTAGATAGTCTACAAGGTGGGAGCCTAGTTAGTCCCAAACTAATTCTGATGGCTCGCATGGGACCACGCTTTTCAGCGTGGCCTCCAAATCACCAAACCTGGACTTGTAGCTCGCGTTGCGAGAGTGTAGATAGTCTAGAAGGTGGGAACCCAGTCAGCCACGACCTGATTCTAACGGTTTGCTACAGGACCACTGTTTTTCATTATGGTCGCTGAACCCTCCCAAATTTGTAGCCGGATGCGCACAGATGTAAATAATTTGGAAGGTGGGAGCCTAGTCAGTCTCGATCTGATTCTAATGGTTTGCTATAGAACCACTGCTTTTCAGCCCGGTCGCTATACTCCTCTCGAATTTGTAGCCCCCACAGCGTGGGGAGGGTGTAGATGGTTCGAAAGGTGGGAGCCTAGTCTGTCCGAACTGATTCTGACGGCTTGCCATGGGACCATTGCTCTTCAGCCTAGTCACCAAACTTGTACTCCCCGAATCATAGCCCATTTTACTTGGTCGTAAACGATTCAGAAGGTGGGAGCCTAGTCAGTCCTGAACTGATTCCGACTGCTTGCCACGAGACCATTGCTTTTCAACCTGGTCGCCAAACGGAAATCTAGCCGAGTCAGCGTCTTCACGCTCAAACGGACTGACATTCTAATGTTAAGCGAAGGCCAGTGCCCAGATAAAAGCTACTTAGGATGCCAACCCGAGCTTACGATGCCTGACTCGGCATGAACGCTCTGACACGCACGCTCGGCCATCATAACTCACTCACAGCAGCAACTACAGCTGATTGGTTAGACAAGCAAGGTAACCCTCAAGCAGCTTACCTTGGGAACAGGGCACAACTCGGATGAATCAACCCCCAGCTAAATTTTTCATAACATGCCCACTATCGGACATGACTACACGGCAATGACCCTGAGTCATTCATAACACGAAGTGGTCAAACTCTTTACCGCAAACAGACCAGTCGACGTCCTATTGATTCAACCAGCCTATGCCAAAGAAAGACGACAAGATGAAACGAAATACATGCAATAGAGACAACAAGTACGAAACGGATAAAATTGTTTTCATTACTGGTCAAAGACAAAAAGAGTACAAGAACACAAAGTTCACTCCTTATCAGGAGAGGTACATAAATGGAAGAGTTAAACCTAGTGGATGGAGCAAGAGTTGCGTCCACACACGCCGTAGCCTGGACATCAGTGCTCAAACTGTCTTACTCACTCAATGACGTTGAGGTAACAGACAGGTCCACATACGACATCTTCTTATAACGGCTGAGATCCCACTTCGGATGCTCCTCCTTCATCAGCGCCAGCAACTCCAGCCGTCCGTGTACAACCCAACGAAACTCACCTTTTCCTTGTTCCTAAAAAAACTCTTCATCCGCACCTTTGCATCAACAAGTTCACGTTCCAGTAGCTCCAACTTGCCAATCAGCGCATCAACCTGAGACTACTCTGTGGCCAGACTGCTCTTCACGACACTAAGTTCATGCCACCCCAATTCGAGCTGATCATCGGCTTTCCTTGATTCTTGAGCATAGAACTCCACATCAGATTCCAACTGTTGCTTCTTAGCAGCCCAGTCGGCTTCCTTCGAAGTACTTTCTTCAGGAAAGACAACATTTCAGAACTCGCCTTAGCCGCAGTTTCCTGCGCAACCTCGATTCTCGACGGATACGGCTCAGTTCCTGCCTAAGTCTGTCCCTTTCGGACAACGCCTCTGTCAGATTATGCTCAAGGTCTTCCAGACGAGCCCTTTGAGCCTCAGCGGCCACACTTGACTAATCCAACCGCTTCTCTTCGGCCTGCTTCTTAAGCTGCTCAATTTCATGGAGGGCATCAGAATACAGCATTTGCTTATGCGAGAAGACACGCTCCAAGGTGTATACTCTCTCGCGAGCCACCTCAACTTTCATCCCAACAACGGCCGCGTGGTTCAAATGAGACATACTCATCATAAGGTATTTCAAGTTCTTATCCATACACCCTTCCAGTGAATCCTTTTCAGGTTTTGGAGCGTGATCCATCAGTCACCTGTGACGCTTGCTTATATGCTTCCTCGAAGCATACTCTACGTCCACCTCTTGGTGCCAGACCCGTGAACTCAGCTAAACAAAATCCGGTGCAAATGGGTTTATCCTGTGATCGGGAAATATGTCGGCACCACCCTTCACGATTGTCACCATCCTCAAGCTCTCCTCTGTGGCCTTTTCATTATCAACAGCAGCAGCCCCTTTTGTGCGAGACGGCTCAATGGGATCTGAAGGGAGAGAAGATAGTGAAGTATCCAAAGGACCCTCCAACACCTCTAGTTGAGGCCTAGAGTGAGACAGTGAGCAATGCAGATTGCAAGATACATGACCAGTACCACGGCCACTATCAGGCGAAGCAACTATGGGGTGATCAAATTCTACCACCTCGAGCAAATCCTCACAAGATCCTTCTGCCAGAGCAGCCTCCCACGAATGAGCACCAGCGGAGGCAACCATCACAACTCGCACAAGACGATCATTCAGAGCCTCGACCTGCGCGTCACTAAGGTTTGACCTGTCTAAGACTCCTACCAATCGCAGGTAATCCTTTTTCAAGCCAAAAAAATTAGTCTCCATCTCAACATGTCTAGCAGACTTGCGCTCCCTCTTCACCGGAGCGGGTCGTGCCAAAGACGGCCCAGTACTAACGCGAGACCTCTTCCTCGCGAAGGAGGCAAGAGTCTCAGACAGCTCCTCTGCATCAGACAGAACAAGAGCTTTGGCCCCTGTAGCCTTCATCTTTCTGAAAGGGGCCCCATCTTCCAACTTAATGCGCAACTCAATACAGAGTGGGGGCGACGTGCCAGTTCTCCAACAGCCCACTACAAATGAAGTTGGAAACCCTTATGACATCAGCCGCCTTTATTTTAGGCAGGACACAAAACTTTTCCATGGTGTTTTTCTCTTCTAAGGTAAGAGGAGTAATGGGAAACCTTCCTGAAAAAAAATGCAAGCGATGGTTGATCGGCCCACTATCAAGCATATCAAAGTCACAAGAAAAGAGATGAACTTGCGAAGTGGCCTGAACTGTCGCTCGAGCGGACGACCCTTGTATTGAAAATACTTCGAATCTGCAGGGGCCAAGAAGCAGTACTTATGCCAGAACTTGAAGTCATAAGGCAGCTTAACGAAGCAATTCGTAGACTTCATCTTACTAACAACATTACTTTTTAGCCGATGAGAAGTCAGCAACTGAATCACTAGCAGAGTCACGCTAACGCCACCTCCTTAGCACTGAGCAGAATCATGAGGATATTCCTATATCATTGGTCCCCAACTGGGCCGGATGAATCCCTAAGAAGTCCAAGAACTCTCATATCACATCCAGAACCGAAAAATGCACTCCAGTTTGAAGCATCCCGTTGTGCAAACAGATAAAACCAGCTGGAGGTGACATTGGCGTTTGGTCGGCCGTCAGGAGATACAATGGAAAGTCCTCAGGGACCCTAAGCTTTGTATGGACTTCAACGAGACCAGGTTCAGACAACAACCTGTCTTAGAAAAACTTCAGGCCCTCGGCCAAGACAGCGTCATCAAGAAGGTTTTCTTGAGCCATAAGGAAGCTGAACAATCTTTTCTAATCAGAGTTGTAGCTTCGAAAGCAAGGAAAGTATAAGAATCAGACTCTACACAGTGGGTGACCTAATTATAGGTTGGCTTCTCGCCTCTTTTCCACTGAACCAAAGCACATTCAATTAATGCAGCGCGTGGCTCAAACAACGATTCAGACTAAATTATCATGAGCGGCGCATCCCTTCAAGAGATGACTTAGCAAACCGATGTGACGGCCCACTAACTTGGGGGGAGTAGCTGATGATACATAAAAATGGTCACTCCCCGGAGCCTGACACTTGTCATGATGATCTTGACAAATTACGGCCTCAAGCGTTGACCCAACATTGATCATGCCCAAGCGGTTCTAAGCCCACCCAACTGCAGTCTGCCAGGCGGACCCGAACTCTCACAGCATGCTAGGGCCACACGTCTCGCAGCTATCCTCAATACCCGTAAGCCCTCTTCAGGCAAGCATCTCAAGGATCAGCTTCGGTCGGGCAACTACAGCTGCACTCTACTTCCAACTAGGAAGCAAACACCACAGTATCTTCCACATAGGGAATCTTCCTTCTACGGATTGCTCTTGGATTGGGAACTATCTCCCGCATATCTAGGAACACGGAGCTAATAGAAAACTTTCCTTTTACAGTACGACTCCTAATTAGGGAGGAATTTCCACAAAGATCTCCTTCCTAAACTACGTTTACGATGGCCTGGTAGAACTAGAACTCATTGCACTATAAACAAGACACGAGGTTGGTAAGCTAAGGTACGCTAAAATTTCCATGTTATAGTATTACTCCTTCCTAAGAGCCTTGTCTGACTTTAGCATCAGAGTGCCATCGGCCACCCCACGGTGGTCTGTGGCTCACGTGCGTTACTTGTGCAGGTCAGCGGGATTAGGTCAAAGCAAGGAGCAGAAAAGACTCCATCAAATATAAAAACAAATAAACTTAGATATTTTAAAATATGAAAATATAATAATTACCTCGTTACCATCCCAAATGGACTGAGACACATGGCCATAGTAATCCTCTAATATGAAGCCATCCTTGGGACCCCTAGGATAGGAAACACTTACATGTTCTTCATCTTCATTAGAACTGGATTCAACATAAATAACTGGTTCCTCATCGTCGACAACAAGTTGGTCACCCTCCTGTAACTCCTCACCCACCTCTAACTCCTCACCCTCATGTCTGACACCCTCAACCGCACCGTAATGTCCAACACCCTTATGCTCATGTCCAATGCCCCATGTTCATGTCCAACACCCTCTGGTTGAGATTGTGATTCGGCTTGATTTTGTGATAAGATTAGGAGTCTTGCCGCTTCTTTTGCATTTGTCAAATTACTCCCCATTTCGTCCTCTCTCATTTTCTTCTTCACTTCTTTCTCCCTCTATTCTTGCATTTTTTTTTCTCTTCCATATTTTATTTACGTTTTTTTGCAAGGACCTTTCGGTTTGACACCGACATTTGCCGTGTACGGCCTTTATCAGCCCCACTACCACTACCCAAAGATGTCGTGTTTGCCATAATATACAATCAATTCAAACTCAAATAAACAATCCTTGAAAAATATTAAATATTTCACATTGCGAAATTACATGACAATTTAGGATGTTAAATAATCCTTGAAAAAATATTTATAATAATCTACAGCGTTTTGAGTTTCTTAATCGCACATGACATGGTATGTTCAATTTAGGGTTCTGTCTTGAGATCAAAATTACCTCTCTACAATGTGGGTTTGCCTTCGTTGAATTACCCCAAATCGTACACCTAATGCCAAACCAAATTGCACACTGTTCTTTGTGGAAAAATCGCATAAGAAGCCTTTCGGGGAATGAGAAACTTGTTGAGGGAGTGGTGGAGAAAGTAATTGTAGTGGAAGGGACAATGAACCCTTTTGGGTGAGCCGAGTGGAAGTAGAACGAGAGAGATTGGGGGAGAGAGTAATGGTTTAGTCAAGGAAAGAAGATGAATGAGGGAGAGTCAACGAATGATTGAAGACGAGAAGAGGAAAGATCGAAGAAGATAGGAGGAAGTTGGGAGGGGAGAGGGAGCTTTCAATCGTTTTGAATTTGGGAGGGGAGAAGGATTAAAGTTTTTCCTTTAATGGGTGGTGTGAGACAAAAAATGCATGGTATGGGAAAAAAAAAATTAAATGGTTGGTGTGGGTGAGATGAATCTGTGGTGCCAAATAGTCACTGTCATAAGTAAATGAAAGTGCAAACAAGAAACCATTCAGTCTGTCAAACACTATTAGGTGAGGTCCGGCTAACTAGTTGGTCCTGATATTAAGATTTTTTGGAAATTGGAGAGGCGAGATAAAAAGTTGAGGAGGCATTAATCAGTTAATGCATAATACTAGATTTGACCTAATAATATGAGTTGTTAGCATATTTTAAAAGGGGAGTTGCTATGTGTAAACGACTATTTGGCTCGGTTGCACCAACTCTTTGTTACACCGACATTTTGAGATGTTTTGACTTTGTTGCACCAATCTAAAAAATGTAACACCAAATTACTTTTTTTAATAAATGGAAACCATTTGGTGATAGAGTTTTCTCGCTTAGGACCGTCAATAACTAAATTTTAAGAATTTTAAGTTATTGCAACTATTAAAAAAATACATTCAACCCCAAGAACTCTACATCCAAAAATTTACAAAAGAATCATCCGTACAAAATCATAAATCAACAAGTAGTTTTATTTTAGGATTAACAAATTTAATACGTACCTTTTGTTAACCCCTCTGTGTTTTTTTTTTGAAAGCGAGCTGGGTTTTTATGGGGGATAACCATGCCGCCGGCGGGTCTCGAACCTAGGACGTGGGGGATAAACCCACACAGCCCTAACCACTCGACCATAACACCATTGGCAACCCCTTTGTGTTTAATGAATACATTATAATCTTATGCACTTTAGATTTTTTTTTTTTTATACAACCTACCATAGTGTTACTATGTATTATTGAAATTGTGATGATAGTTGGTGTATCTTTGACGTTTGTATGCAAATTTGAAAGTGAAGAATTTGTGACTGAAATTTAGTTTTATCGATAACATTTACTTTTGTTTTTTTCCTCAAGAACAAATTAATGCTCACAAACGAGAAAAATTAACCATCAAATTATTTTTGTTATTAAAAAATGTAAGTCGGTATTAAATATTTTAGGTTAATACAAAAAAGTTGAAACATCTCAAAATATCAGTCCAACCAAGTCAAAAGTAAGATACACATAACAACTCTCTTTAGATGGACTAGCAACTCTCTTTAGTCGGATACACATAGCAGCTAGGGGTGGGCAAACGGGTCGAGGATCTGCGGGTTCAAACCGAACCGGGCCGTTTTGCTCTAAACGGTTCGGATTTTAATTTTGTGTTTTTAGATTCGGTCCGGATCCGTTATAAAACGGTTCGGTCCCGGTTCCTATTATATAAAAAGAAACGGTCCGGGTTGGACCCGTTTCAAAACACATTTACTAGAATCTCCTCATAGACAAGTTCTTTTCACGGTGGGTACAGAACAGCAAATCAACCCTTCATCAGCTCTACTTTTTGCTGGTAATTTCAAAGCTCTGGTCCCTTGTTTCTGTCACTTATTTCTTGATTTTCTTCTACTGTAGTTTTTCATCTTACCCATTTGTTCTCTTTTCACATTTCATCTTTTAGAGAACTTTGTGTTATAGATTTCTTCAACTTGGGTGCTAAAATTTCTCATTTTTCTACTCTGGGTATTTTGTGTTTTGTTGTTTGGACGTTGGATGAGTGTTTTTGCAAGTCTGTAGATCCCAAATAAGTGTTTGAGCTTAATCTTAGCTGTGTTCTAGTCTTACTGTTTCTACAAAAGGTTTGATGAGTTGTTGTGTGACTTATTACAGTTTAATTTAGTGATATGAAGTGGGTCTTTTTTTAACACATTTTGGTCTTTTAGAGGTCCTTGAAAATGGATTTTTATTTTGGATTGATATGTTTCATTGCAAACTGTATCCATCTGAAAGGTTCATGCTTTTGTTGATAATGGGATTGTTAATTGAAGTTGATAATGTGTGAATGAGACTGTAAAAATGGGATCTTTGAGATGGGGTTCTCGAGTTGTCACTTCAAAGCTCAATCTCTTTGAAAATAATGGGGTTTTCGGTTTCATTTATGAAAGAGCTTTAGATGCCTTCTAGTTTGAACATGGATTATTAACTTGTTTGATTGAAGATCAATGATAATGTGAATGATATGGTGAAAATGTGGTTTGATGAATACCTAATGTGTCCCATTTCAGGTGTTTAAGTTCAAATTAGATTGTTTTTAGTTATAATCTACCAATATGTTGTGTGCTTGCTCTGGAGAGCAATACAAGTTTGATGAAGTGCCCCAGTCATCACCAGAATCCTTGGCAACAAGAGATTTCTACAGAGACCAAGAGTGTGAAGCAGCATATTGAAGGCGCCGTGTAAGTTTATGTTGTTTTTTATCAGCTTGTAGGATTCTAATTCTGGGTTAATGTCGTGACATATGAATCAATACAATCAAATAATCAATACCATAAATATATTCAGATTTTCATTTTGGAATCGTTTGGAACCGTAGGAACCGGACCGTTCCAAATGGTTCGAGTTAGGTTCGGTCCCAATGTTCAAAATAAAGGAATCCAGACCGAACCGGATCTGTTAAATTTAAACGGTCCAAGTTAGGTTCCTCAAAATTTGGAACCGATCCGGACCGTGCCCACCCCTATTAGCAGCTCTCTTTACATGTCCTTCTTGTTAGAGGTCGCGGGTTCGAGACTTACCAGTTAGGATTTTGTGAGTTTTCACCCGATTATTAGGAACACATGTGACAACAATATTGTAGCCTTCGGACCTGATTTGGTTAACCCTATAGGGTCAGTCATGTAGCCTTCGAGCGTGACTTAAAAAATAAATAAAAATTATCAATGACCCAATTTAAAAATTGGGGCAACTGCCCTCCTTCTCTTGTATTTGGCAACGCCCCTTGAATACACTCATAAAACCAATGTTAGACCCTCAATATACATTGATACACGTGTCTAGTCGTAATTCTTAAAATCAATGCACGATGAAGGTAGATTTCTCTGGGCCCAGTAGAAGAGGCTTTCATTTCATTTCCCATGATGATTGTTTTGTAGATCTGCAAATGTAGGGAGGGTTTCATGGTCCAGCATCTCCCTCCCTCTCTTGCTCATGCACTTAGGACCATACAAAATCCAAGAAGCACATTATTTTTCCTAGCCAACAACGCAGAAAAGAAATAGGTTCCACTGGCATTTTTTCCATGCTTAAGTTATGCTCAAGAAAAGGAAAATGTGAAGAGACGGGTTGTGATCCAACTTGCTTTTGTGTGGGCATCAAATTCATTGTTCCCTTGTCAAAGTATTCGACTCGAAGATTATATGATATGTAGTTATAAACCTCAGATTCAACTCTAGGACACCCTACTTTCTGGCATACAATTATGTGAATTGAAATCTCGGTCAGGTGCTTCAAATCTCGTTGATTGGGTCTACGCTTTAAAGACAGATTGACCCGTCTAATTGTCGAGGGAACCAGCGAGGAAACCCCATCAGGGGGAGAGGGGGTGGGAACCGTTCATCTTTCCTTGAGATGCGTGCTTGACTTTTCAACGCACACATCCCGAAAGTTTAAACACGCATATTGGGAGATGAACGGCTCCCACCACCCCTGTGGAGTCCCTCGCTGGTTCCCTCGACAATTAGAATTTTTCATTACAGAGACATCCACCAACTTGTTTTGATCTTGCCTTTTTTTCTCTCATTAATGGATAATTACTCAAAGCTATTTCCTATCTAAATCTAAATTATCTAAATCTGAAAAGTTAAAAGCCTGGCCCAAAAATTTCAACCCAACCCCGCCCATCAATATAACGACGTGGTGGAACAGTTAGGAAGTTGCAGGTGGGTGGACATAGATAGCATGTCAACTCCCTTATCCATCGATGGCATACGTCGGTCCGTCACACAGTAAAGAAGGAACGTGTACCACGTGGTACACGAACTAAGCTGGCAAACTCCGTCACTGACACAACTCGACGATCGAAGAATATTATTATTATTATTTTCCTTCCCCTCTCCCTCTCTCTCTCTCCTAAAGAAAGAAAAATAAAAAAAAAGGATAATAATGAGAAGCAAGCAACAAAAGAAGAAGATATTTTCATTTCACGAGGAAAATGTTTTGGACTCCAACACCAACAAACTAATCAACACTTACTAAAATATTACTAAGAACGAGTTGACTCGCTATAATACACCACATGTGTGTGGTGTGCGTGTCTCTCTCTCTCTCTCTCTCTTTCGAAGAACAGAAAAAGCAAAGCAGCCCATCTCTTCTACATTATTTTATGTTTTAATTAATCAATAAAGAGAGTTACTTCTTGTTGAGAGAGATATTCTTTGAGCTTTTTTCCACGCGCAAATTACCATTCTTAATTGTGCAACGTGGAGGGAGATTGTTAGACGGAAATCACGTGGAGCTGCTTCGCAAATGCGCGTCGGGACCACGAGTTTGTTTTCTTTATTTCTGGTCGGCACGCCACGCCAAAACACTGCTACTTAAAACCAAACCCCAACTCACGGACCACCAGTTGTAACAGATCCCTCCCTCCCTCCCTCCCTCTTCTGGCTTTGCGTTATAATTTCACACCTTAGATTAGACCATCCATCCACTCTCACCCATACTAACTAATTCTAAGCTCATTTTAGGATATGTTAATTTACTTATTTTAGACTCTAAATTGAACATTCCACTAATAGAATGTGCACAACTGAAATTAGCATCTGAGATTTATTTAAAGATTTTTATTCAAGTTAATGCATGGAGTTAGTCTCAAAGTTGTTGAGCAACATTCAAGGATTGCATGTTTGTTAGATTCGCCTTTGTTACCTACTGTGGCGCTTGCTAGTCTTGAACATTTGAGGTTCGATTTAGTCTTTTTGATATGTGGCGAGATGAAATTGTAGCGAGCGAGAGAGCTAGAGTATAGATAAGGGAAAATATAACTCATAGTTTGAGATTCAATAAATTTAAAGCTACTAATGGTGCTTACTAGTGCCATTCCAATTTTTATTTATGGTCTATTTGATTGCACAAAATTTCTGGATGGCAATCACTTTTTAGGCAAACTTACATGTTTTAGCAATCAAGGTGTTTCTCGGATTCCACTATATTTCGACCATCATGAATTCTTGTTAGTCTAATTACCCTTCCATGCACCAAAAATCCATTCCCTATGATGATTTTTGGGATTTAGTAGCTTATGTTTAATTGGATTTCATGATTAAATTTCCTAAATACCCTTTAAATATGTCGGTTTCCCCATCAAAAACAAACTTTTTTAATCAAGAAATGGACAATGGACTCCCTGATCAATCGACGGATTTAAATAAGAGTTCCCCTCTGAAAATCTTCTTCTAGCTAGCAAAGTACCAAATGTGGCTTTCATCACAAGGTGGGTAAATATGAAAAATTAATGACATAACCATATTCCAACCATGTTACATCCAACATCCTGCTATCCACACTTTAAAGCAAAACTAAAGGTTTTTTTTACCAAGAATACCTAAAATAGGGTGAATTATATTAGACATGTGTTTGAAATGAAAAGTTATTCGAGTGTACACTACATTTTAAATTTTTATTTATTCATTTATGACATAGATAAATGGCATATCCACACGAATTCATCCATTTTGAAAAGCTAAGTGTATATACTATCAATCTTTAAGAAATACGGTACCTAGAATATCAATTTGGCGATACATGTTAGCTTAAAAAGTATAGGATAAATGTCTTGGAAAGGAAATCTTAAAAAGTAGCTGCAAACATAAACTAATCATCGTAAATATTTATCATTAGATAACTAAATTATCAAGTTTGTTATTCATACATTTCTTAGCCATTATTAACTGACAACTATTTACTTTACTTTCATCATTTTATCTTGCAATTAGTGTTTGATTAAACACACGTAAACATAATTGAACAAATGACGATCAAATCTTTTGACATTTGTTATCAATTACACCTACACTTGAGAAGTTTTGGTGAAAACTAGTACATTTCTATGAGAGACATGCTAATCGCATTGGGCGATTTTAGTGCACTCATGTTTTGCTTACCTGCACCTACATCGGGAGGCCAATAAAAAAAACAAACATCTTTTTATAGTTTTATAGTTAAAGTTCTCATTAAAGGTTTAGCCTATTTACAAAAGATAAAAGTTAATTTTTCGACAATTAACTGATTTCATATATGAATGAGCGCGTATTGGATGAGTGGTCTTCCGATTTAAGTAACCTAATTGGGTGGATTTCGCAATCGTTTTGCCACATCCTTTTCAAATGGATTTCCACATACATAAACCGAGACTCAAAACTCACATAGTTTCTTTCGTTCCCAAATAGATTATCAAAACTCGCAGTGACCTCTCCTGGGTAGAAGCTCGAAGTGATTTCTCATGGGTGGAAGAAGTCTGTAATTTCATATGAGCATCGGATTAATTCTTCATCATACTAACTGCAACTCAAAAATACTAGGGATCTGAGTTTGGCAACCAGGATCACAGCGAGGGGGCGAGGTATAATAATTGGTTTAGGAAGGTTGATGGATTCTTTGAGATATGCTCAAAATGGATTTTGATTTCTAGCTCACCATGATTAACCACCGGCACCACCTCACCTAGTTTCTAACTTGGTTGTTGATGTCTAGTTCCCTAGTAGAATTGTCACTAATTGCGACCATTGGTCATATGAAGTTACAAATTTTGTCTCCCCTATTAGTTTCAGTAATTTTCAATCTTGTGGTGAAATTTTGAAGTTTAATTGAGATTGGCTGCGTTACTCTATCGAATTCTATATTTGAAAATCGAAATGTAAGAGATTTGCTTTCCAAATTTAAAAAAGTTTTGCAAACCACTCTTAATGCTCGACCACCCTCTATTATTTCTTCTTCTTCTAAATATGTGGCTTGTAGTTGTAGGGGGGTTTACGCAACTGAAAAAGCCATTTCTTTTATGAGCTTTGCTAGGGGTCGAGGGAGGGAGCGAGGGAAAGGGGCGAGGGATGGGTGGTAACGATCCATTTGCCTCGCGATGAGCACATCAAATTCAAAATGCATGATATCACTCATCTCGAAGCAAATGGATGACTTCTCCCCATCCCTCGCCCCTTTCCCTCGTTCCCTCCCTCGACCCCTAGAATTTTCGTTCTTTTATTAGTAAATTTTGTCAGAAAAGAAAAGATGTCTCTCTCCTCCTAGGATTATGCGTGCTCTTACACGTGGGCGCACACTTATCACATTTCCTAAAACACGCATTATCCTCGATGCTCTCGCATGCACTCTGTTTTTTTCACGTCTCCTGAAACCATGCAGGAGGGAGGAGCTAGAGTTAGTCATTCACATCTCATTGCTGCTTCGGTTGAGTTCATCAATCGTATATATCGATCGCGTGGCCACCAAACCAAACTAAACATACATGGTAATAATATGTACCACAAATAAAAATTGAAAATAACATTAGAGAGTTAGTCAAGAAAGCTCAAGTGGCAGTGAGTTGGTGAGTCAGGAGGAGGGCAAGCTCGTAAATGATCCGAAAAGAAGGGAGAATTTGAAGGGAAGGATATAGGGGGGGGGGGGGGGGGGGGGTTTGGCTTCAACTTCCATATATCGTATCGAAACGGAGAGAGGAGGACCACTACTTTTGAATTTTGATGTTTCTCTTTAAAACGCAAAGAACACGTGCTTCAAATAATAGGTGGAAGAAAGAAAAAAATTTATTAAAAGAAAAGCGAGAGAGAGAGAGCGCAAGGAATAAAGAAAAAATAACATTAAATTAAATTAAATTAAATTAAATTCAATTCAATTCAATCAACCCTTCTTCTTCTTCTTCCTAACACAACACACACGCATAATATAATATAATATAATATAATAAACAACGGAGAGAGCAGAGATAGTTTCTTCTCTTCATTCATATTTATTCTCTCCTCCTCTTGTTGTCTTAGCAGAGCAGAGAGAAAGTGAAGAGCCAATCAATCACACAAGTGTTCGTTCGTTCCATTCGTTCATTAGAACCAAAGTAGAAAAGAAAATCATGTCGGTTTCACCAGATTTCCAAGCAAGGAGAGCAGCGGCAGAGAAGTCGAATTTCTCGCAGACTTGTAATCTTTTGAGTCAGTATCTCAAGGGAAAGGGTAACAGTTTTGGAGATCTCAACCTTGGAATCAACACTTCTGAACAACCACCCATAGGTCTCTTCTTCTTTCTTCTGTCTTTTTAAATTTCACTGTTTTGATTCGATTTTACTGCAATTCTTAAAGAGTTTTTGTGCCAAAATGATGATGATTCTGGCTGTAATTTTAGGCAATTATTAGGGGTTTTTAATCCTTTTTTTTTTTTTTTTTTTTTTTTGTAGTTTAAGAGCGAAAATGAGCATTTCCCAGGAGATTTTAGGGTTCGATTTCGATTTGTGTAAAATTGGCATTTTAGAGAGAGAAATGTTTCAAATTCGTCTCTAAGATAGGCAATATTTCTAGTAAAAACAATAGGCGATTGTGTAGGAAAAACATGTTATTTGGAGTAAAACTTTATAGCTTTGATTTGGATTTCTCACAAAATTAATCCGACAAGTGACGAGTTTTATTGGTTCTTGAATGTTTCGGTTCGGATGGATGGATGTTTAAAACGTGTTTTTAAGTAAGAATTGGTCTTGGATATCAAATCCTTTTCAACAGTTTGGTGGGGTGTTTTTTTTTCTCTTAACTACTAAAAAATCCATCAATAATTTCACTCTCTAATTATTATTAGCTCTGAATACTTGAAAAAACTATACTGATGTTCCCATTTATGTTTCAGGGAATAGCTCCGACATGTTTCGCCACGCGACATCTGTTACGACCAGGAACTTGTTGCCCCAGATTGACATGTCCGATGATGTTTCGGTTCCAATTAGGAAAGTGAACTCCATGGATTTGTTTCCTAGACATGCTAGTTTCACCACCCCTGCCCCTACCCCTACCCCTACCCCTGACGACGTGGTTTCAAGGAAGATAACTTCTTCTGATCTCAGGTAACAAATACAACATCAATCTTTTTTTTCCTTAAATAAATTGAATTATCGGTATGATACACAATCCATTCAATGTTCGGATTCGGGACTTAGGATTAGTTGATGAATTGTATGTTTAATTGGAATCACTCAATTTCGCATCATGTTTATCTGAGAAAATTAACCTAATTAAAATTTTATCTATCTATGTTGAACAGCCCTGCAATGGAACCTGAAACTGCACAAATGACAATCTTTTACGCTGGACAAGTACTTGTCTTTGACAAATTTCCAGCTGAAAAGGCAAAGGAACTCATTTTCCTAGCTACCAAGTCCTGCTCTGTACCTCCAACTAGCTTCACTTCTACTTCTACTTCTACTTCTACTTCTGGCAATGATCTGAAGAACTCAAGTGGATTCATGCCTTCTGGGGGTTCAAATTTCATCTCTCCACCCACCCACAACCCGACCCAAGAGCGTGCTCCATGTCCTCCCCGTGCTCATGTTTCTGGTAATTTTTTTTTAATTATCAAATTCTTTCAGAATTGTGCTATCTATCCATCTCATCTTAACAACTTGAACCTTACTTTTTTTTTCCTTTTCCATCATGCAGATCTCCCCATTGCCAGAAAGGCTTCTCTCCACAGGTTCTTAGAGAAGAGAAAAGACAGGTAATTTCACTTGGACGATTTTATTAAAGTTGTTGTATTGATGTTATTGACCATCTAAAATTGAAAATTTTTGTTGTCCATGTTGTGACATATCTGTTTGGCAAATTTTTCAGGCTTAGTGCAAAAGCACCATACCAGCTGAACATGGCATCATCAACTCAGTCCAAGCCAGTGGAAACCAAGAAATCTTGGCTTGGGTTGTCTTCTGAATCGAAAAACACCTTCGACCTCCAATTATAGCTTAGCCAATTTTTTGGTCAAATTAAGATCTAACAGTATTGCCACCGATATATTTTCGATCTATAAATAAACATTTATAGATAGATTTTCAATTTTTTTTGTAGTTGATTTTCATTGAAAAATGAAAATTTTAATATATTTGTAATGAGCTCAGCAGCTCTTCATCCAACTACCTTTCTTTTATATAAAGTATTCAATTATTTTAATAATTTTTTGGGGAAGTGGTGTTCGTGTTTCATGATTCTAATCTCATATTTATTACTAGCAAATTAGCTAGCTTTTATCGTTGTATCCTGTGATGGAGAAAATATGTGAAAACGACTACATTGTAGATTATATATATATATATATATATATCATACCACTGGATCTCATCTTCAACTTGGGTTCGAAAAGCCCAAGTTGAGTATCACTCCCTCGGAAACAACACTTTATTTGACCTCAAAGAAAAATGTTCAGTTCATTAGCGAATCTAGTTGACCAATTCGAACATGTGGGCAACCTGAAATGTTGGTGAGAGGGCCAGATCATGATCGTTGAGAAGAAATTGATTTGGGTTGGTCACCTAGAACAACAATTCTAGTCAGTCATGTTGGCTTTATTTTTATTTTTTGGATTTTTTTTACACTTCTACCTCGAGCATGTGGCTGTGTTATAAAGAAAATAAGTAAAAATTATAAAAATGTTAAAAGAAGACTAGCAAATATGATTGACTAAACTTACTCCACCTGTAAACACTCAGTAGTGACCCTAATTTCACGTCTCTTAAGAAAAACTGAATGAAAAAAGAGCACGACGTGTAAAATTATTACAGTCCATATGTCCTATTCGAAAGTTGGATTCAACTAAAACAAAATAAAATTTTAAGGTGCACCTAAGGTATATAAAATGTTTTCATCATAATAATGTGCACCTGATGGTTACTTTAGGAAATAATAGTACTGCTCTGCATTTTGTTTGACCTTTTTTGTTTCCTGCTTCCTGGTAATAATCGACACCAACAATTGCGACAAGAAGATCGATCACTGTTAATTATATTTTGGTTGGTCAGAGAAAAATAATTAAAGTATATTATTTTTTGTCAAAAAGATAGTGTGTTATGGTGGGTGTTGCGTGCATATATTTGTTTATCACCCCATACTTTATTCTTGATGCTGACACATAATAATAATAATAATAATAATAATAATAATAATAAAATCTTTATAATTAGATACAAGTAATCACCCAATTAAATTAGCTTTCAAACTAATTTGGTCGTTTCTTTGATTCTTCCTAGGATAAACTACACGTGCGAGGACTGTATTCACCAACTAGAATTCCTGCAGCCGAGCCCTTCTAGGTTGCGAGGGAAAGAGGCCATGGGTGGTGCCTCGAGATAAGCAACACCATGCATCTCGAGAGAAATAAGTGGTTACACCCATCTCTCGCTCTTTCCCTCGCTACCTAGAATTCCTTTAGCCAATGTGCTAAAAAAACAATTGAAGATGAATGCTTCTAGGGAGCCTGGGTCTGTTGCCTGGGTTTGCAGTTTGGGTGGCATTTTTACACTTTTGCCTTTGCCTTTTTAATTACTATTTAAATATAACAACAACAAAGGAGAGGCAAAAGGATAATTTCCCTCCCCCCCCCCCCCCCAGGCTGCAAACCCAGGCTCCCTAGAATTAATTTTGCCCCTGATGTTACAATAACATTTTAGTTAAAGTATAAAGATGTTTAGTTGCTACATCTTTATCTAAAGGTATTGTACCATTGGACAGAATTCACCTTGACTCGAAAGGAATTTCAATTCTCATTTTCAATACTAGTCATTTTTCGCTCCCTTCTGTGATCTAGTCTCGCTGACCTACTGACCTGCACATGAGCCACGAACCACCGTTGTGGTGGCCGATGGCACTCTGATCCTAAAGTCAGACAAAGATCTGAAAAAGACATAATATTGTAAACAGGAAATTTGTAGCTTACCAACCTCATGTCTTATTTATAGTGCAAGGAGTCCTGGTTTTACTAGGCCATCGTAGGCATAGTTTAGGAAAGAAATCTTCGTGGAGATCCTTCTCTAATTAGGAGTCGTGTTGTATGAGGAAAGTTTCATGTTAGCTTGTGCTCCTAGATATGCGGGTGATAGTTCCCAATACGAGAGCAATCCGTAGAAAGGACTTTTTCCTGTGTGGAATGTACTCTGGTATTTGCTTCCTAGTTGGAAGCAGAGAGTTGTTGTAGTTGCCCATCCGAAGCTGATCATCGAAATACTTGCCTTAGTAGGACTTATGGGTATTGAGGATAATTGTGAAACATATGGACTTAGCATGCTGTAAGAGTTTGGGTTTGTCTGGAGGACTGAATTGGGCGAGCTTAGAACCGCTTGGGCCGGATCAGTGTTGGGCTGATGTTGGGGCCCGTAGTTCCTCGAGATCATCTTGGCACGTGTACGGCTCAGGGGTGTGACCATTTTTATATATCATCAGCTACTCCCCCCGAGTTAGTGGGTCGTTACATCGATTCGCTAAGTCATCTCTTAAAGGGATGCGCCGCTCATGATGATTGAGTCTGAATCGTTGTTTGAGCCACGCGCTGCATTAATTCAACGTGCGTCGGTCCAGAGAAAAAAAGGCGGGAACCAAATCCATATTTAAGTCATCCATAGTGCAGAGTCTCACTTCTCTACCTTCCTTGAGTTTTTCAAAAATAGATTGTTGTTCGAGACTGGCCTTGCCGAAATCCGTACGAAGTTTGGGGTCCCTGAGGACTTGCCGTTGTATGTCTTGACAGGTGACCAAACGCCAATGTCGCCACTGGCGGGGTTCATCTGTTTGCATCGCGGGATGCTTCAAACCGAAGTGCACTTTCTCGTTCTGGATGTAATCTGAGAATACTTGGATCTCCTGGGGATTTTCAGCCCAGCTGAGGCCTAATGGATATGGGATCATCCTATTGATTCTGATCAGTGCTAAGGAGGCTGGCGTCAGCGTGACTCCATTAGTAATTCAATTGTTGACTTCTCTCCGGTTGAAAGGTAACTTTGTCTGTAAGATGATGTCTCCAGCTTGCTTTGTGAATCTGCCCGATGATTTCAAGTTCTGGAAGAAATATTGCTTCTTGGCCCCTGTGGATTCAAAGTATTTTGGATGCAAGGGTCGTCCGCTTGAGCGAGAGTTCAGGCTGCTTTGTAAGTTCAACCCTTTCCCGTGACTTTGATATGCTTGATCGCGGGATGGTTAATCATTGCTTGTGTTTCTTCGCAGGAAGGTTTTCCACTACTCCTCTTACTTTAAAGGAGCAAAACACCATGGAGACATTTCGCGACATGCCAAAGATGAACGTGGTTGTTGTCATAAGAGTTTCCAACTTCATTCGTAGTGAGCTGTGGGACAACTAGCACGTTGCCCCCACTCTGTACCGAGCATCGCAAATTAAGTTGGAATATGGGACCCCTTCAAGGAAGAGGAAGGCTGCTGGAGCCAAAGTTTTCGTTCTGTCTAACGTGGAGGAGCCGTATGAAACGCTTGCGTCTTTTGTTTAGAACTGGGCTGCCTTCAGCACGACCTGCTCTAGTGAGAGAAGAGCGCAAGTCTGCTAAGCCTGTTGGGGCGAAGACTAATGTGTCCGACTTGGAGAAAGATTACATGCGGTTCGCAGAAGTTGTAGACAGGTCGAACCTTAGCGACGCGCAGATCGAAGCTTTGAATGATCTTCTGGTGCAGGTCGCAATGGCGACTTCTGGCGGTGTTGATTTGCAAGGGACTGTTCTGATTGAAGGCTTTTGTGAGGATTTGCTTGAGGTTGTAGAATCTGATCGTCCCACTGCGTGTAGTCTGAAAGTGGTCGTGGCGGCACAAGCCAAGTTTCATGTAGTCTGTGTTGTTCACCGTCTCGTTCCAAGCCACAACTAGAAGTGTTGGAAGGTCTTCTGGATAATTCGTTTCCTCCTCTCCCTCCGGATCCCGTCGAGCTGTCTCGCAATAAAGGGTTGGTTGCAGTCGACAAGGGAAAAGCCACGAATGAGAGCCTGAAGACAATGGCAACCGTGAAGGGTGGTGTTGGCATAATTCCTGATCAAAAAAAAGTTTCATCCGGAAGCACGGATAAACTTGTTTGCGCCGGATTTGGTAAAGATAAGTTCACAAGTCTGGCACCATGAGGTGGACGTAGATGATGCTTATGCTGGGAATGTCTCATTTGAGCCACTCTGCCACTGCATGACACAGTACCCATGCCAATAACACTGATACATACTATGTGAAAAGTGTGTGGCACGTGACACAGGTGATACAATAATAAGCATTAATTTTTTTAACAAGCTTGGATCTATGATGCTGATACAATATCGGTCAGTGTCTCATAGGACTGTGAGAGGTAGATGAAAGATATAGAAGGTTGGACATGCAAATGGGAGGGTCACTTTCCATCAAATGGAGTGGCTTATAGAGATCCAAGCTTCATTGGAGACACAAAAGGGTCCACACATCATTGGATCACCTGCACATTGTTTGTTCCTAGAGTAATTATAGAAAAGATATGAAATTATGAATCACAAATTCTTTGTAATTCAAATTTGCTCTTACAAATGCAAGGCGTTGTAGACATTTCACAGAAATTATGGAATCTTGACAATAACAAAAAAAATGTACAGCATGTGGGATTTATTATGTTTGTTAGACCCCTAGTAATGGACCACGAGTGGAACGAGTGGACCATGCACAACAAGGCAGGCTATGCGTTCCATAAGACTCGCTTGCTGACGAGACGACTTAGAACATGAATGATGTACGGGTGTATGTCAATGTCCAAGCCTTGAGATGGCTCATGGACCTTACTACATGCTAGGTTGGACTAGTCAGGGACAAGGACGAGGGCAATGCTTGGTTGCAGCACAACCGAAAAGCATGATAGACACCAGACTCGAGACTTGCTCACAGCTTGGCCAAGGCATGCTTGAAACAGGAGTATGGATTGAAGCATAGGCAGACTAGACGCGTGTGTTGAGTGTTTGGATGGACCTTGCATGAATGATAGGCAGACGGATCAGGGATCGGTACATTGAGGCATGTGTTGAGTGCTTGGATGGACCTTGCATGAATGATAAGCATATGGATCAGGGATCGATATGCTGAGGTAACACACTTGGTCTTGACAAATGCATGGACGAATGGACTGTTGTGCATGGGTGGATAGACTATTGCACATGGGTGGACAGATTGTTGGTATGTGGACTGGTGCGCATGGCTTGTTTAGGGAAGCATGCACTGAGCACAATTTGCAGTTTGGACATATGCTAGCAGACAGAGATTGGACAGTTGGTGTGGTTAGGATCTTTGTTGGGAAGTTGCTAACCAATTGATCCAGGATCGATTGAATGTTGCGGAGTCAGGATAGCTAATGAATGAACCTTGTATTGCTTGTTGACATGTGCTTAATTAGTTATTGCCAAGATTCTTGTAGGCCTACAATATAAAAGCCAACACCCTGCCCTTGGGAAAGGCATTGGGTTGTGAGTTGTAATCCCTCTTTTGAGAAGCAATAAACTAATAAGGCTTAGCCTGAAATACTGTGTGTGGTATGTGCTTGCATAATCTGTTAGATCAGTAAGGAAGAAAAAGAAGGATGAGACTAAGTAGAGATTTAGTGCCTCATAGGGAAGGAACTGAGGGGAAAATTTAGGCGCAAAAGTGGCCCTATGACAAGTGGCATCAGAGCACAGACTGATCAAGCGGGTAGTATTATTTGTTGTTGAGAAACATGCCTAGTGTTACACAATCGACGTCGGTGGAAGCGCTTCAAGATCATATCTCTACATTAGAGATGACCTTGGAAGGGATGGCCTTGTTCAGAGAGAATTTAATGATTGTGGCAGAGTTTGAAACTCTTACTCAACGAGTGAAAACTTTGCATCAGTCCTTTTCTGATATAGGGCTAACTTGGAAGGCCAAGTCTGACGAGATCAATGCAGACATTAGGGTTGTGGCAGATCTCTGCAAAGAGACTACTATGAATGTTGCTATCAAGTTGGGAGTACTCAATAGGACAATGATTGGCTCGACACCTTTTGAGAAAGGTGAAGGTGCCCGAACCCAAGGCATTCTCTGGAGCAAGAAATGCGAAGGTGATTGAGAACTTTTTGTGGGACATAGAGTCCTACTTCGAGGTGTCTCGGACATTCGAAGATCAGAAAGCTTCATTGACAAGTATGTACTTGTCTGGCAATGCAAAACTCTGGTGGAAAAACAGAGTTGGAGATGATGCATCTGCGGGATGTCCAAGGATTGAAAGGTGGGATGCCTTGAAATGAGAATTGAAGGATCAATTCTTACCCACCAATGCAGCCTGGATGGCGAGAAAAGCCTTGAAGAAATTGAAGCAGACTACAAGCGTGAGGGACTATGTGAAGGAGTTCTCGTCCATCATGTTGGAATGAAAAACATGTTCGAGGAAGACAAGCTGTTCAATTTCACATCTGGTTTTGCAGTCATGGGCGCAAGCTGAAATGCAGAGGCAGGGATGAAGGATCTCCCTTGTGCGATTGCGGCAATAGATGGGCTTGTTGATTACAAATTCAATTCTAGTTCTTCTAAGGGGATGAAGAGCAAGGATCAAAGTAAGTCCAAAGACAATAAGGGAGGACTAGAGTGAAAGAAGTATGGTTCTAAAGTGCAGTCCAAATCAAAAGAAGCATCAAATTCTTTCGGCCAAAAGTTTGGATGTTACATTTGCAACGAACCGCATAGGGCTAAAGATTGTACAAAGAAGGACAAGCTTGCTGCCTTAATTGCTGATGACGATGACATGGTTGTGGATCAACCCAGGGTGAACCAATTGCGTCTTTTGAACGCAATCCAAATGCAAAATACTCATAATGCTTCAATCCATGTAAGTATGAATTCCTTGTTGTATATTCAGTCAATGATTAATGGTGTTTCAGTCGAGGCCATGGTGGACACTATTGCTACGTATTCGGTGATGGTGGAACCATACGTCAAGAAGTTAGGGTTGGATGTAACTAGGGTTAACAGCCACATAAAGGCTGTGAACTCTGCTGCAAAGCCGATAGGCGACTGGTTTCTAATGTACCTGTCCAAATCAGTAAATGGAAAGGTACGACAAACTTCTTGATAATCCCACTAGATGACTTCGATGTAATTATAGAGTAGATTTCCTGAGACAGGTGAAGGCAATGGTAGTGCCTCACTTGAATGGGGTGATGATTATGGACCCTAAACAAACTTGTTTTGTCCCTAGACTTGTCGGAGAGAAAGTTGCAGGAACAAATAAGAATGATGAAAATGCTAGAAATGTTGTAATACCAAATAATAGGAGTATGTTATCCAGTTTGCTAGTAAAGAAAAGTCTTCGCAAGGGACAAATAACATACTTGGCAACTCTGATTGAGATTAAGCCAGGACTTACAGTGGACGTTCCAGAACGTGTTGCAGAAGTATTGGATGAATTCAGGGATGTAATGTCGCTTGAACTAC
Source organism: Berberis vulgaris (assembly GCA_963556465.1). Lineage (NCBI taxonomy): Eukaryota > Viridiplantae > Streptophyta > Magnoliopsida > Ranunculales > Berberidaceae > Berberis > Berberis vulgaris. The sequence continues at coordinate 37,995,801 of OY747125.1, read as the reverse complement.
CTAAGAAACTTCCTTCAAGAAGGAATATAGATCATGAGATAAAATTGGTGCTCGATGCATGTCCTCCAGCACAGGTCCCTTACCGTATGGCTCCAAAAGAACTAGATGAGATGAAAAAGCAATTGACTGAATTGCTAGACTCAGGGTATATACAGCCAAACAAAACTCCTTTTTGTTTTGTTCTAGAAGAAGCAAGACGGATCACTCAGAATGTGTGTGGATTACAAGGCGCTCAACAAACTGACGGTGAATAACAAGTACCCAATACCGTTAGTAGCAGATTTGTTTGACCGCCTGTCTAAAGACAAGATCTTCACAAAGCTAGATCTTCATTCAGGATACTATCAAGTTAGGATAGCCCCTGGTGATGAAGCAAAGACAACAATGGTGACTTGCTATAGGTCATTCGAATATCTTGTAATGTCGTTTGAGCTGACTAATGCTCCGGCTACCTTTTGTAATATGATGAATAATGTATTTTCGAATTACATTGATTGTTTTGTAGTAGTTTACTTGGACGATATTGTAATCTATAGTCAGACCATCAAAGAGTATGTTAAGCAATTTCGAATGGTGATAACAAGACTAAGAGAGAATGAACTCTATGTAAAGAAAAGAAAAATGTGAGTTTGCTCAGGAAACAATTAAGTTCCTTGGTCATGTAGTGACTCAAGGAGAAGTGCGCAAGGTGCAGGCTATTATGGACTGGCCTACACTTGGAAAAGTGCCAGAAATGATATCAATTTTGGGCTTGGCGAATTACTATCGCTGATACATTGAAGGGTATTCAAAGAAGGTGGTTCCTCTTACAAATTTGTTGAAGAAGGACAAAGCATGGGTCTGGACAGATAAGTGTCAGGTGTCCTTTGATCAATTGAAGCAGACCATTGCTTCAAAACCAATTCTAAAGCTTCCCGAATTTGATGTTCCCTTCGAAGTCCACACAGATACATCCGATAGAGCTATTGGTGGAGTTGTAGTGCAGGATGATCACCCGATTGCCTTCGAGAGTAGGAAATTGAACAATGCGAAACAATGGTACCCAATGCATGAGAAAGAAATGCTAGCAGTAGTGCATTTTATTTGCATTTGAAGACACTACTTGCTGGAAACTCATTTCATTGTTCAGACTAACAATTTAGCCATAACCTACTTCCAGAGTCAAGCACGGTTGTCAACAACACAGGCTAGGTGGTTCAATTTCACGGCAGAGTTTGATGCAACAATTGTGCACAAGCCAGTGAGATTGAACTCTGTACCGGATGCATTGAGAAAGAAAGTGGTAAGCGAAATGGTAGCAGCCCTTTCTACAATAGAGACTGACTTCTTACCTAGGATACGGAAAGCATTGAAAGAATATCATACCTGTGTTCGCTTGATCCAGCAAGTGAACGATGGGATCACAAGGAGATTTTGGCTAGGACTCTATGCCAAAGGTGATCGCTTGTATGTTCCAAGCAATGGTGAACTACGAAGAGAACTACTCAAGGAAACGCATGATGTTGTCTGGGCTGGACATCCAGAAGTTGAAAGGAAGAAAGTGGCTGTGAGACCCTTGTGTGGGCGGACCTGAGGGGGAGGGTGAGGGTGAGGGTTGGAGCCCAATAGGCCCAACAGACCCGTGGATCCCAAGAGGGGTTGGGCTAGCTACCAAGGGGGATCATAGTCCCACATCGCCTGGGTGCGGGATGGTTATGTGCTATATATGTGCGAGGTTAGATCCCCATAGTAAGAGGCCTTTTAAAGCCGTGCGGGCCGGTTGGGCCCAAAGCGGACAATATCTTACTGTGCGGATCGGGTCGTTACAGTGGCAGTACTGTTACAAATATTGCCCATTCCAGAGAGACCATGGATTAGTGTCTCAATGGATTTCATTACCGGTTTGCCAAAAGTGGATGGATTGAGGTCAATCTTCGTGGTGGTTGACCATTTCAGCAAGTATGCACTGTTTATTCCAGCACCACATGCTGGTACAGCAGAAGTAGCAGCAGAGTTGTTCTTCAAGAACGTGGTCAAGTATTGGGGCTTGCCTAAGGATGTGATCAATGACAGAGATGCTCGGTTCACTGGTCGTTTTTGGACAACACTCTTTGGACTGTTGGGATCAGAATTGAAGTTTTCCACAAACGGACGGGCAAACAGAACGGATAAATGCATTGCTAGAGGAGTACTTGCCACACTATGTGACTGCAACTCATAACAATTGGGTAAAGCTCGTTGATACGGCTCAGTTTAGTTACAATTTGCACAAGTCTTTTTCAAATGGAATGAGTCCCTTCGATTTGGCAACAAGCCAACAACCTTTGACACCGTAGGAGGTCGCCAAGTCAAATAATCATGGTTCATGTCCATCAACTTACATGTTTGCAAGAACTAAGCAGGAGATGATGGAAGAAGCCAGAGATAGTCTAGACAAGGTTGTCAAGCATATGAAGAAGTACGCAGATGAACAACGGAGAGACCTGAAGTTCAAAGTGGGAGATCAAGTGTTCTTGAAATTGACTCCCCAAATGTGGAAGAAAATCTGCAGCAAAGCGATACATGGATGTTTGATTCCTCGGTATGATGAACCGTTTGAAGTTGTGAAGAAACTTGGCAGGGTAGCTTATAGATTGAAGCTACCCGAGAGGCTGAAAATGCACCCAACTTTCCATGCTAGTTTCCTGAAACCCTATAACCAAGACTTGCTTGATTCATGTAGGCAACACATCAAGCGAGCCCCTCCAGTTGTCAGAACTCAATATGATAGGCAAATTTTGTATAGGAAAGAGTTGGGACAAAGTAAAGAACATACTTGTTTTCTTTTTGGTTAAATGGAAGGGATTGCCGAATAATGAAAACTCATGGGAAAGGGACACGGGGTTGTCGCAGATTGAAAAAGAAATTCAGGAATACTTGAAACATGTTGCCTTGGCGAGGGCGTCAAGCTTTAGTGGGGGAGGTTTGTTAGACCCCTAGTAATGGACCACGAGTGAAACGAGTAGACAATGCACAGCAAGGCAGGCTTTGCATTCCATAGGACTCGCTTGCTGATGAGACGACTTTAAACAAGAATGATGTACGGGTGTATGTCAATGTCCAAGCCTTGAAATGGCTCATGGACCTTACTACATGCTAGGTTGGACTAGTCAGGGACAAGGACAAGGGCAATGCTTGGTTGCAGCACAACCAGTGCATTTGCACAACCGAGAAGCATGATAGACACCGGACTCGAGACTTGTTCACAACATGGCCAAGGCATGCTTGAGACGAGACTATGAATTGAAGCATAGGCGGACTAGACGCATGTGCTAAGTGCTTGGATGGACCTTGCACGAATGATAGGCAGACGAATCAGTGATTGGTATGCTGAGGCATGTGCCGAGTGCTTGGATGGATCTTGCACGAATGATAGGCAAACTGATTGGTAAGCTGAGGCATGTGTTGAGTGCTTGGATGGACCTTGCACGAATGATAGGCAAACATAGCAGGGATCAGTATGCTGAGGTAACACACTTGGTCTTGACAAATGCATTGATGGATGTATTGATGTGCATGGATGGATAGATTGTTGCGCATGGATGGACAGATTGTTGGTCTATGGACTGATGCCCGTTGCCTGTAGGGAACATGATGCACATGACTTAAGCAATGATGTGCATGAGGCATGCACTGAGCACAAGCTATAGTTTGGATGGTTATTCAAAATTGCATGTGCTGGCAGATAGAGATTGGACAGTTGGTGTGGTTAGGATATTTATTGGGAACTTGCTAACCAATTGATCCAGGATCGATTGAATGTCGCGGAGTCAGGATAACTACTGAATGAACCTTGTATTGCTTGTTGACATGTGCTTAATTAGTTATTGTCAGGATTCTTGTAGGCCTAATTTATAAAGGCCAACACCCTGCCCTTGGAAAAGGCATTGGGTTGTGAGTTGTAATCCCTATTTTGAAAAGCAATAAGCTAATAAGGGCTTAGCTCGAAATATTGTGTGTGCTATATGCTTGCATAATCTCTTAGATCATTGAGGAAGAAAAAGAAGGTTGAGACTAAGTAGAGACTTAGTGCCGCATAGGGAAGGAACTGAGAAGAAAATTTAAGCACAAAAGTGGCCATGTGACACTGTGTATGGCGTGTGGGGCTCATTTCAACCTTTTACATATTTTCATATGACCCGTCGGTCTCACCATATCAAATTACAACCTATATAAAAAAAAGGAAAATTCTAATTGTCGAGGAAACCAGCGAGGGAGGACCCTCCATCCCCCTCGCGATGCGTGCATTCTATCCCCTGCACGCATCACGAAGGGAAGAAGGGTCCCTCCCTCCCTCGCTGGTTTCCTTGCCGGTTAGCCTTACTCATAAAAAAAAACACATTTAATGAGCAAAAACTTTCATGTGACCTGTTGCAGTAGTCTAGAAGGATCACATTGCTAGACTAACATACATCTAACCAATTTAGTAATTTTAAATACTGCTAAACTATTAATTGATAATATTCATCATTAAACATGCATGACTTTTGAGTCTTTGACAATGTCAAACAAACTAAATGATGGGAAGTATGTTGAACCATACACATTTAAAGATGGGTGAATAAATTTTTTTTTTTTTTTTTAAATGAAAAGCTTCTTCCCATGATCAAAAAATCATTTGTTAAAATAAAACATAAAAAAATTAAGCACATGGAAGTCGACCTCCATGTGAACTCTCCATTCAACCGCGTGAATGATTTGTTTCGACAAGAAGAGAAAAATAAATAATTCACACTTTTTTTCTTTATTATGTTCACATGACTTTAAAACTTTATTATTTTGATGATGATGTTTTTTGCTTTTATGAAAAATATAAAAAATTAAAATAAGGGTTGGGATTTGGGGACACAGATTCGTGACCCAATGTTACACCCAAATTCTCTAACTTATGCACTTCTTAAAATAAATGACATGTATTTTATAAATTAAAGTTTTTAGATCGGACTTTAGAATGCATCTCATAGCATGTATCTTAAATTTTTTTTTTTTTTTTTACGAAGTTATAGGTTTATCACAATTATTAAGCCAATTTTTTGTTCTCATTAAATTTTATTTATTTATTTCCCAAGCTACATTTTTCTACAAGAAATAAACAATGGCTTTGCCCACAACTTTAGAAGCCTTCCAAACAATTATAATGACAATTATGTAAAACTATGGTGTAACTCAAATTTTGCTAAATACTATGAAATTATTCAAATTAATATTGTGTGGCTGATAGTGATAATAGGAACGGGAATCTCATGGTTGTAGCCTTGTATATAGGGGTGGGCACGGGACGGGATGGACTCATCCCTATTTCATCTTGTTTATTCGAGATCAGGCTGGGATCGAAACGAGATAGACCTCATCCCGACCTTGTCCTATCCCAGACAGGTTTAGGACGGAATGGGATGAGCATTTACCAAATCTCCAACTACATAACTCACAGTGTAAAACTAACTCAAATAATCATTTTCCTTTATTTTTTTAGAAAAATAATTGTCATATAACCAATCTAAAATATGAAAAAACATAAATTTTCATGGGTTTTACTTACAACATCTGAATTAAAGTTTCTATCTAAATAAATAGTACCAAATCAAACAAGTGAATTTTCAAACAATAGATGTTTTGAATTAATTTCAACACATCATAAACTTTCATTTAGAAGAGTAATTTGATTAAAACTAATAATAATAAATATTAAATAAATAAATTCTGGATGGGCGAGATTGAAAATATTCATCCCGATCTCATCCCACACTAGAACAGGACGGGATCGAGATGGGTTTGATCAATCCCAAAAAAATTGAAACGGGGCGAGACTGAAATAAGATCGGGATCGCAGAATGAGATACCCACCCCAAGTTGTATATATAAATTTTGGATAATGAACTGATCCAGTGTCCTACTTATAAGACCACTATTTTATTTTTTTATTTTTTTTAATCTGATATCATACGTTACATCTCTACCAATTCAACTAGTACACCTTTGACAACTTCAATCCCAATTAATGCAAGTTATGCATAGCACAAAATGGTATTACCCCATCTAGTACCAAAGGTTGTATTTTAATTATCCCTCTAGTTATTGCATGGTGTGAGTCGAGCATTATAACATATGAACCATCACGAAACTCTTTTATGGTCTGGAGAAATAATATTAAAAAAATAAAAATAAAATGGAGATAGAGGTGAGGAGGTGAAGGTGTTTCAAAAATCAAAACAAATAAATAATGAAAAGGGGAAACAAAGAGGAAGGCGTGTTAAAGACTGATGCATTAAAAAGGTAATAAAAAGCAAAACGCGTGTTAGAGATGGGCAATTATATGTGAACATGATTTCGTGATAATAATGATTACAAAACCAAATGAGTCAAACTGAAGAAGAATAAAGAGATATTAAATACTTTAATTGAATTATTATAATAAAATAGAATTAAATAGTTAGGTGTGTGTGTGTGTGCGCGTTTGACCAAACAATGTGGGGGGAAGGATTAGAATACTTTATTGTTCACGTCCTTCCTACCTTATATAAACAAAAAAAAATGTTTGGACCATATTTATTTATTTACGTTAACATCTGAAATTAGATAAGACATGGTGTATGTTGTTGAGTTTTGCAAGTTGCAAGTATAAGTTGATGGTGGTCTTTTTCTGGATACAGAAATGTACATGCGATTCTATTTTTAGCTTTGATGATTGATGGGTTGGGCACTGCAGGCTCAAGTCATTGGAGGGATTCAAGGCCTAGATTTTGATTCTAAGAAATAAAAGAGTGGAGATCATGGCATGGTTCAGAGATATGGGTCCTCCTCCTCCAGTCCTTCATGTGGTTTAGAAAATCATCCCAAAATCTTCAGATACCAATATTAGAACCCTAGTTGGATTTTTCAAACATGGACCAACCAACCTAATGCTCCAATATTGCTTTCATGCCAACTACATGTCATTTTTAGTGAAAAAAAATCCTACTTTGAATTGGTTGCCTCAACGCTCGGACTAACTTGAGCTCGGCCCTGCCAGTACGGATGAAAATGCCAAGGAAGAAATATCATGTTAGGTTCCGATATATTATGGACCTCCTCCTCCATTTTTACAATTTTGTTGATAGAGAGAGAAACAGAAAGATGAAAGGGAGAGCAGGTACAAGGATGCTCCTACTTAAAACTTTATCCTTTTTCTTCTTCTTCCCCACATTTAAAACCTGAATTGGTGGTCCAGTGGTTGAAGAGTGGCCACCATGAACATTTGGTTGCTTTAAAACTTATCAAAAAAAAAATGTAATAATTCTGGTTGTGATCCATATTGTACATCGAAAGATCTAAATCTAATAAGGGCAGACCAATGTGGTTCACAAAACTTTCCCCATGTGATCTCCTTAATTGATGTCAAAGACTTCAAATCTCATCAACCTTATTTTTCAGGAAATAAAGAAAACCTCCACTTTTGAAGGATTCCTTATTTTTGTAAGTGTTTAGGTCTAGCTATCATTGCCAAAATTAGTTCCTAAGCATTATGAGCTAATGAAGTTTCTCATTGATTGCATGTACATTTGTGTTGCATGTGTTCTTTATTTCTTTAGCTGGCATTCTCATGTTTCAAAATATAGAAATTAATAATAATAAAAAAAATTACATTAAATCTGAAAACCCTAGTTTCCTATTTGTATGATCTTTTTGTGAAAGTATTAAATTAATAGTTGTTTAGGATTTTGGTTATCTCACAAGGTACTATGGTTTAATGGTCAACATCCTTGCCTAAGTATTTATGCTATATCTAATATGTGGCTGGCTGGCACTAATTGCAAGCTTTTAACTCAAGGGAACATCAATAGTTAAGAGAATTATGAATTTTATGTCCATTTTATTTCCCAAATGTGAAAAGTTATTGCCCGGCCATCATGTTCCTACAAATTTGGATTTAGCGATATAACATATCATCATCATCATCATTGTCGATTTACGACCCTGACATTTTGTGACCCATTCCTTATTGTTTCTCATGATAACTGCAGCTGCATTTTTAAAGAGTTCAACAACATTATTGAACACAAACAAAAAAAAAATCTCACATCATATCTATATCTATAGAACAATAAAAGTTAATGGTGAAATGGAATTATACCGTTACCAATCATGCAATGCAAAGGAAGCTCTCTATTTCAAAGGATTTGCTTACATCGCATTGGTACCAAATTGGAACAACCTAATACTGTTGCCTTAGACATTGCAGGACATTCTCCTAGAGTAGAATCTTAGATAACCCCTTGAGCAAAAAAATGGACCTGATCTTGGATCTAAGTTGAGCTTTAATCTGGAATTTGACTTGGGCCAGCCCTGCTAGGACGGATGCAAGTAAGTTTGTTTGTTGGTTACTATAGACCATATTTACACTGTTCAGAGGATACAATACAGAGCCGGTTCAGGTTGGCCCTGCTCAAACTTGATCCCTTTCCTCCACATTTAAAATCTGGATTCTGGATTGGTGTCTAGTAGTTGAAGCAGTACCCTACCACCATTTTTGGTTGCTTTCAAAGTTTTCAAATGTGATGATTTTTATTTTTATTTTTTCATCCATAATGTGCATGTCAGGTACAAGGGCATACCAAAGGATGAACACAAAATTTCCAATTAAGATAAAATACATGTAAATCATATGATCTGTTCAAATGATATTTACAATTTCAAAACAAACTTCTTGCCTTGGCATATAAAAAGAGGTTTTGAATCTTTCTTATCGATTCAAAGTCTTTTATTTACCTCCCAATATCTCGATTGTACTTTTTGTTGAAGTGAGATGCAAAAGGAAAATAAAAAGAAATGAAGAAGCAGTAAAATGTAGAAAATAAATAATGCTCACATTAATTTGTTTAATTAATAATTATGCACTTCTATTTTTTTTTTTTTAATCTTAAAAAGCTCTGTAACTCGTGGTGAGGTCTAGTAGTTCATAGAAAAACTAATTCCATCATTATCGTTCACTATGGGTTAAAAGTTAACATTGATTCGTTGCTCATGACGAAATCTTGTTTCTTCTAATATCTCATTAACATAACTTAAGGCCTGTCATCCAACCTCCCAACTCAGTTGAGCTCCCTTTAAATACAACTGAAAATGTAATATTTGGAGTGAATGAATACTATGGGAGTCTTCAATAAATCAAGTTCAAAGAAAAACCCCAAAAAGTGACATGTTAATACATTCTCGAGCATAGAAATAATAGCTTGATGAAATATTTTTAGGCTGCTGCTAAATAACACCACTACTTCTACTGATAGACGTCATCAACACCCTACTTTTTGAAGGACATCACTACCTTTCTAAAGGACACTGCCACCTGCTAAAGGACACCACCAATAAATAAATAAATCCCTAACTCCACTTCACCCCCACCACCTTGCCACCGTTACCCCTCCTCCCCTTCACCACCACCACCTCGCTACCGCCACTTCTCTTCCTCCACCTCTTCTTCTTCTTCAATCACACCACCACTACGCCACCTCTCCTCCTCTTCTTCCTCCTCCTCCTCCTCCTCTCCCCCTTCACCACCACCACCTCTCATCCCACCTCTTCTTATTCACTATTTTTTTCTTCTTCTCCTTTTGTTTTTTCTCTTTCGCCCTCGCAGAGGGTCCCCACTCGCTGGAACCTCCGTGAAGGCAAAACAATTTGTCCCTCATGGAGGTTCCTGCATCACCTTAGTCTCGGTTCGTTTGTTCTGTAAACTCCACTCCCCCATGTTGACTTGATTCAATAGTATCCTACACTCACCATGCAAAGAACTATGATTCAGCTTGGACCCGCCCTGATTGAAGGAACGGCTCTTGTGTCATCTGGCATCGATCGGAGCGTTCTCTCATTGCTTCCAGTGGGGAACCCACACCCGCCACCTTTCTTCCTCCTCCTCCGGAGCGGTGTTGCTCCGGTGAAGAGATATAAGAAGGTGGGGGTGGTGGTGTCATTTTTCTTTCTCTTATGTGTTTTTTCTTCTTATTTTCCTCTCTTATTTTCTTCTTCTTTTTCTATTATTTTCTTCACTACAAAATGTCATAAATTAATAGACAAATGGAAATTTTAGAAATACTCATTTGAAATCAATAAACAACAAACACATTAGAAATAAAATCATTAGAAAAAATGAGAAATGGAAGGTTACCAACAATCTGAAAGTGTACAATCGCTGCAAAAAAATGAGGAATGAAACAATGTAATAAAATGGGCCAATCGCAACGGCCATGCGAGTAGGAGAACCCCCATCGTAGCAGCACATGTGAATGCAGTTAACTTACTCGCATGAGCCGTCGCGACTGCGGTTTTGCTACACGCATGCGCCACTACGATTGGCCCATTCAGTTTCAGACTTTGTCTTGACTTTCGACCAACTTTGACGCTCGATTGAGACCGATTATCATGCTCATCAAAACACGAAAAACGTATGAACCTAAGTTATCTAATGAGAAAATTTTGAATCACCTAAAAATGTTTTGAAATTAGTAAGTCTCAAATTTGTCTGGTAAAGAAAACATGGTAATGTCCCTGACTTTCGACCAACTTTGACTCTCGATTGAGACCGATTCTCAAGCTCATAAAAGCATAAAAATTGTAGTACTCTGAGTTATCTGAATAACACAATTTGAATCACCTGAAAATGTCTTGAAATGAGCAAGTTATGGTAATTTTACTACAATCACTCAAAACTGTCCAGCAATGACCAAGTCGCAGCAGATCATGTGAATGTAAGTCTCTCACTTGCATGATTCACTGCGAGTTTAACTCTTATACTCAAACTTTCAGTGGTTTATAGGAGTGCGAGACTTACACTCACGGCGAATCATGCGAGTGAGAGACTTGCGTTCACATAATCCCCTACGACTTGGTCGTTATTTTTGCGTGACTGTAGTAAAATGACCACAACGTGCTCATTTCAAAACAATTTCAGGTGATTCAAAGTGTGTTCATTAGATAACTCAGAGTATTACATTTTTTGTGATATGCTTTGGAATCAATCTCAATCTAGTATCAAAGTTGGTTGAAAGTCAGGGACAAAACCTTGTTTTCTTTACTGGACAGATTTGAGTGACTTTAGTAAAATGACCATAACTTGCTCATTTCAAAACATTTTCCAGTGATTCAAATTGTGTTCATTAGATAACTCAAAATACTACATTTTTATGTTTTGGTGAGCTTGAGAATCGATCTCAATTGAGCGTCAAAGTTGGTCGAAAGTCAATGACAAAGTCTAAAACTGAAATGGGACAGTACCATGTTTTTATGTTTTGAATGAGTGAGTGCTAGGCTGTTTTGGGAAGATATGAGAAGAGGGGAGACCAGCGGTGGGGGTGGTACTGCTCCGTTGTATGTTGATGTTGTTGATGTTGATGTTGTTGATGTACAAAGAAGTGAAGAGAAAAGAAAAAGAGAACGGTGGAGAAGAAGATGAACAGTGGTGGTGTCCTTCATAACATCAAAGGAAAAAAAAGATGAAGTGGTGGTGGTGGTAAAGGGGAGGAGGAGGAGGAGAGGTGGTGGTGATTGAAGAAGAAAAAAATGAGGAGTGGTGGCGGTGGCGATGAGGTGGTGGTGAAGGGGAGAGGAGAAGCAGGAGAAAGAGAGGTGGCGTGGTGGTGGTGATTGAAGAAGAAAAAAATGATGAGTGATGGCGGTGGTGGTGAAGGGGAAGAGGAGAAGCAGGAGAAAGATATGGCGGTGGCGTGGTGGTGGTGTGATTGAAGAAGAAGAAGGAGAAGTGGTGGCGATGAGGTGGTGGTGAAGGGGGGAAGGAGGAGGAGGAAAGGTGGTGGTGGTGTGATTGAAGAAGAATAAGAAAAAAAAGTTGAAGGTGGAGGAGAGGTAGCGATGGCCGCCCTTCTTTGGATCGTGACCCTGCTAGGCCTGCTGAAGAGTACCTTGACCATCGTCCTTATGGCGAAAGGTCCCCTCCGCGTCGCCTGTACTGTCTTCTGTTTCGTTCCCGTCCCCATATTGAGGTGACGACGGGTCCGAGGAATAATTACTTTTTTTACTAGCTTTTATCTGTTTTATCTTATCACGACATTAGTTGTCAGATGAGAGGCTTTGCTAGGTCAGGAAGATGTATGATTGATCTGCTGGTGAGAGTTCTAACTGGTTATGTTGTGATAGTTCGTGCAATTCTGATTAGAATCCTTTTAGAAATCGAGGAGTGTAATTCACCATTTCCCTAGTGGTTTGGCTATACATCGGACTAGTTGTCGTTGCTATTGTTAACGAACTAGTCATACTGTGGTCCTAGCACGTGCACTGTTGTAGATGATCAGACAATAGTCCTCGCGAGTAGTTCGAGTTGAGCTTCCAAAGCTCCGACTGGACTTTCAACTTGTTTTTACCTGCTATTGGCGGAATATGCTTAGTTGGACCAAAGGTTGTTATCGTTGGTTATAACTGACTAAACCGGGGTCAGGTTTGGTGACCCTCGTTTGTGATTGAACAGTGGTCCCTGGCAAGCCATCTTAATCAAGTGTCGAGGGCAATGAATAGACTCCCACTTTCCAACCCATCGTCATCCGCTTTTGGCGGACTAGGAATTGGAATAAGCCAGAAGTTATCATCGTCAATCGTTCTGACTAAACTTTGGCAGGGTTCGGTGATCATTGTCTATAGTTGGCCAACGATCCCTAGCAAGTCATCGCTGTCAAGCTTCGCAGTGCTGACTAAGCTCCCACTTTCTAAGCCATCGAAATCTATGCGCAGCGAACTAGACTTAGAGCAGACCAGAAGCCATCGTCATCAGCGGCCACTGAACAAGCTTTGGTTTGGTTCGGCGATCATCGTCTGTGTAAAAGCGGTGATCACTGGCAAGCCCTCTTAATTAAGCGTCAAAAGTGCTGACTAAACTGCGACTTTCTAAGCAATCAAAATTCGTTATTGGCAGACTAGGCTTCAAGCGGACCAGAAGCTATTGTCATCCGTCGTCACCGACTAAGCTTTGGTCGGGTTCGGTTACTATTGCTCATGTTTGGACAATGATCCCTTGCAAGTTGTTTTGATCAGGCATCAGAGCGCTGACTAAACTTCCATTCTCTAAATCGTCGGCACCCATTTAACGGACTGGGTGTTAGAGCGGACAAGAAGCTATCGACCTAGGTTGAAACCGACTAAGCTTTGGTTAAGTTCGACGACCATTATCTATAGTTGGACAATGGTCTCTGGCAAGCAATTGTGGTCAGGTGTTACAAACGCTGACTAAGCTCCCACTTTCTAACCCATCGTCGTCCGCTTTTAGCGGGCTAGGTGTTAGAACGGACCAGAAGCTATTGTAATCAGTCGATCTGACTAAGCTTTGGTTAAAATAAGATTTCGAGCGTGAAAGTATGATGTGGGCATCTTGACTTAATTCTCCTAGTGGTCTAATTTCGAAGTCAGATCGATTGATCAAACCAATAATAGATTGACCAGCTTGAATGAACAGCAGTGGAATAATAGTAGGGCGGACGCCTTGGATTTTTGTAGGCATGCTCCTTATTCCATAGGCACTAGAGGCCTTCGCCGTTTTGTGTCTTTGCATGTGCTGGGTCAGATCTGGCAGGACAAAAACTTGGGCATATTAGTTGGCAGGGCTCAAGTGGAAAAAATCTATGTAGATTAGCGTGCCATGTGTACGGAGCAGATTGCGAGACGGTTTAGTATCAGTTACTGCCCCAGTTAATGCGATGCGTGCAGGGCCATTAATTCGATGAATGTGGACTCGTGCAATTACAATTGGAATCATCGTTTCCCTATTTCTCATACGGCATTTAATGCTGACATAATTGTTGGCTAACGCTGCTTCATAGACCACCTCGCCCATATATAGGCTAATCACTCTCTATCTCAAGCATTGCAATGAGCGTTGTAGAGTATGTTGATTGAATGCATCTTACCAGAAAATATGCTTTAGGTTTAGGCGGAAGGAAGATCTTTGTTACTAGAGTCTTCGAATGTTCTGACATTTACAGCGATGAGTCTTAATAAGACCTGCTATTATGCGATGTCACCTTATCTGGGTGAGCACCCAATTGATTCCATAAAATCTTGTAATATCATCTTATATTTCAAAGAAGATGTACAAACTATTCCTCAGGGGACAGGTTTGTCTTCCATCTTTTATTGCTCCCGGTTTCCCATCCATCACTGTTGTTGGGAGATTATGCCAGCAGCTAGTTGGTGGAGGTTGTTCCCTCTATCTGTACGGGGCTTTACTGCAGGTGGGTAGAGTGAAGGTCTGACGGGTTTGACTTTGGGCGTTGATTTCTCATAACCCAAGTCATTCCTCATTCGAGGAACATTCTTGTCTGCCTTCTTCTCCTTCCTTTTGTTCCTCCTCATAGGGTGGATTGTCGGAACGGGAAACCTGCTGACCCGGTCTCTTGTTTTGGGGATGGAAGCACTGTGAGACCCAATGTTCCCGATATTCTCGGCTGCCTTATTTTCCTTTCATGACATTCGAGAAACAAATTGGCGGAGCAAAGAATCAAGCGTATGCTCGCAGCCTTCTTCAAGTATTTTACTGTCACCATCTTCTCTGAAGGCAGATTGGCGGAGCTAAGTTCCGACATGCATATTAGCAGATGCATATTTGTGCCAGACTTAGATACTTGTAGTGTGTAAACTTTTGTACTAGTTGGTCGGCTAGGTTTGTAATAACTTTCATTGCAATCAATAAAATCTGTTTTATTCCTTTAATATGTCTCATGTGGACAATTCTTCTAAACTAAAAATCAAAAACAAAAAACATAAACGAAATCAAAGCAACAAAATAATTTGACTACAAGTGAGGACTATGATAATCCGGCCTTGAAGGAGGCACATATGGTCTTGGCTTGAATTGCATAGTCCCTCTATCGAAGTGTCTTTCTTTGCCAAAGCTAGCAAAGTTACTAAAGAGTGGACTTCGTGTTGATTATTAGCTCTTGAAGTAGGCGCTCGTTTGCTGAAGTGTTGTTACTTAGCTTTATATTGGTCTGGATTGAGTCTCCAACTTTGAAATTTGGTTATCCGCATAGTTGCGATTCAATTGTCGGGGCTTTTTCTCTGTCCACGCAGATTGGTTCTCCCTCTTTGCCTAGGCCTAGTGTCTGATATGTCTGTTCTGCGGGTTCGAGTTGCAATTGATAACAATTCAACTATTTTAGGGTTGCATAATGGCAGTCTCTTGCTGCAGGCTGATCTCCTTGAATAGTTCTTTGGGCCTAATTGGTTGTGTATTTAATGCATTGATGCAGAGTGGAAACCAGTGCCTCCATATGATGAAGCCAAGGCCTTCCCAGAATAATGTTTTAGGTGGACGGAGCGTCAACAACCATAAATTCTTAGACAAGGTACTTTCGCAATTGTGGCTCTACCGCCACCACCATTAGATTAATCTTCCTAATAGGGAAGCATTTCTCTCCACTGAATCCGACCATGGGGTGAGTGGTGGGGGTTAAGTCTTTCTCCTGGAGTTGCATGTTTTAGAATGCGCTGAGAAACAGGAAATTAAGTGAGCTTCCTATATCCACAAGGCCTTTTCACCTCCCATTTTGTAATGAGGACGTAGATGACCATGGCGTCATTGTGAGGAGAATCTACACCCTGGAGATCCTTATCCATAAACGTCAGTGGTGGGATCGGGCTCTGAACTCGTGCATGCTGCACTTGTCGGTCCTCGCTCTAGGGTGGCATTCGTATCTCTCTCAGCGTCCTCTTGCAAGACATGTTTGATTGTTCTCCCTCGAGACTGATCCCATGAAGAACATAAATGATGCCAGGAGCTTCCTTTTCAATCTTCTTGACAACGTCTTCCCTTTCCTGATCTAGTACTCGACTTCTCCTCTGAGGTTTCTGCAATCCTTAGTATAATGTTTGTCTTCCTTATGGAAAGCGCAATATTTGTTGTTGTCGTGCCAAGCGAGGTCTCCTCGCTGCTCTTAGGTGCCACTTCAGTTCTTCTCAATTTTTTTATGGAATCTAGGATGTCGGACAAACTGGAGTTGATAGGAGTAACAGATTTGGACCCGACATAGTTGGAGGCATTGTCCCGCCTTGTGCGGCTGTAGTCAATCTTACTATCATCGAACTTTATCTTGTTTCCGTCATCGCCGTCGTCCTCCTTCTTCTTCCTCTCTTTCTTGTCCTTGGGGACAGAGGGTTTCTTCTCAGACTCCGCCTCCTTCTTGGCGGCCAACATCTCATCTAGAGTGATATATCATCCTTTAGCGGGTCTACCATATTGGTTGGGGATCCAGAGTAAGAAAGTCATAGAACTTGCCTTTATTAAGACTCGAAGTGAAGGCAGTGACGGCAGTATCATCACTACAGACGTCGATGAGAGTCAACTCATCGTTGAAATGTGTAACGTATTCCCTCAACGTATCGTTCTGTTTTTTCTTCACAGTCAGCAGATAGTGCAGGCCCTTATTAATTCATTGGCTGCCCACAAAGCGTGTGAGGAATGTCGTTGTCAATGTCCAGAATAAGTCGGTAAACCTCAGAGGGAGGCTGTGGAACTAGGTTAGCGTTGACTTCTTCAGGCTTGTAGGGAATGATTGGCACATTATCACATCGAACCCTTCCTTGAGCGCCATCACATGTTGAAAGTGGCGCAAGTGATCGAACGGGACTCTCGTCCTGTCGTAAAACTCCAATTTTGGCGGAGTGCACTTCTTCGGTAGGGGTTCGTCCATGATATTGATCCATGAATGGAGGGATAGTGAGGTTGAACAGTACGTCTGGATTTGTGGCCCATTGACGGATGGGGATTTGCGAGACGTGTCTGTCGGTTCTGGATGTTAGGTTCCTATTGGTCGCTTATTCTCCTCTGGTCCACTGGGAAGCTATAGGGGCAGTGCGACTCTCTCAAACATGTTTTCTGGAACCTTCTGGGGATTGGTCTCTTAGTTGCTCACGGTCTTCTCCTGCGAGTGGATTATTTTTCTAATTGAGTATCTTCACCATTCGTGCGATTTGTTGCATCTTGGTTGACAGTATATCCACCCCTAGGTCTGCCGTGGCTGCCACCGGCGCAGGGGTTTGAGAGGGTTCCTTCCATGGTGGTGGCGGCATGGGAGCTGGCGGCGTTTTGCTAGTTCAAGTGTTCGAGGGTTCAACAGTGTCTCCACCTTTTTGCGCTCCCCACGAACGGTGCCAAACTGATGTAATCGATTCCTTCTCTCCTTTCTCGCTTTTACCTAAACCTGCACAGATCCTCGCTTTTACCTAAACCTGCACAAATAACGCATGTGAGCCAAAAACCACTGTGTGACGGCCGATGACACTTCGATGCTTAAGTTAAATAAGGCTTAGGAGAGACTTAAAGCTATAAATTGGGTTTCTGTAGCGTACATTTGTTCATCGACCTTATCTCCCTTTTATAGTGCGAGAGTCCTTGTTCGACTAGGCATTTGGTGGCGTAGTTTAAGGAAAGAGATTATTTCCTTATTGGGAGTTGTTCATGCAGAGAAGTTTTCCCACACGACTTGTGCTCTTAGATCTGAGGGAGAGATTTCCCTTTTGTAGTGTTGTCCATGCAAGGAAGTTTTCTTGCCCGACTTATACTCTAGTATTTGTTTCCTAGTTGGAACAAATGTATTGCTGGTCTACCTGTCTTGAGTCGATCCCCCAAATACTTGCCTTATCAAGGCTTACAAATATTGGTCTTGACTGCATGATGTGTGGGCTTAGTGGCGCGTTGCAATTTAGGTCAGACCTTCTGGATCCTGCCAATAATGGGCTTAGTGTTGTTTGGACCTTACTGGATTGAGCGTGCAATCAGGCATGCTTTGTTCTGTTGACGAGATTATCATGACACGCATACGGTGCTGATCATACGACAATTTGATGTATCATCAACTACTATTATCAACTAATAATTATTTGTCATTTCGCCCCCCTCTCGACTAAAATCTGGGTCCACTACTAATTGTGGTACTTGTTGGTGTTGATGGGATTGGGAATTATAAGATTTTGAGGAGGATGAAAAGGATGAGAAGTGGGTTCTTGGGTGATGGAATGTCTCCTAAGCAAGAAAAGAATGGGTATGGAGTCAGTTAATTGCAGGTGGCTAGGGAGGAGAATGGAGACGATCGGAGTCGGATAAAAAAACAAGTTTTCTTTCTTCCGTTAGATGTTCCTCGAACATGTATTTGGGTCTCACCTAGACCCTTGAATTTATCAAGGCATTTTTTATCCTAAAAATTGATCGCTCACGATCAAGCCATATTGACTGTGCGTTTTTGGAGGTAAAATCTATTTCTGAGATCTAGAGGATTGCTAATTACCTATTTATAATACGGGTTATCGCTACTTTGCCCGCTATTATAAATAAATAAGATAACTAGATAATACCGATGTTTACCGCAATGGACTGCATGTAAATAGAACCTATATGTTTTGTTGCCTACCATATGTATCTTATAGTTGATGCTGGTCTGACACAACCTGGAACCTTTACGAACATGCAGGTTTTCATATGTATATATATATAATTATATATAACAATCAAAATAGTGTTTTAGGTTGGAGATAAAATGTGGTTGAGATTTATCCAAACATAAAAATCTAATGGATTACACGAGAATACCAATATATATGAGTAATTCTACGCTGCCTTATTTGGGTGCCTATTTGGGGATTTTTTTAATCATTTTTATCCCTTCTCTTTAAAACACCATCCATAAAAGGGGTAGAAGTGTAAAAAAAAAAAAAAAAAAACCAAAGAGACCTAAACAAGGCAGCCTAACAAAATTTCATATAGAGAGCTGATAGTCGTAGTACAGATTCCAGATCTATGTTCAAACCACTGGCTACCAGAGGACAAATTTTTCCAATGAAATTAAAACTCTTTTAACATTGTTAATCCACGCACTCCCTAAAAATATCAGCTCAAATAATGCCATAACTTTCCTAATATCAGCTCGAATGCATAGTTTATGTGCAACATGTCATGACATTCCTAATATTGCTATCTAAAAATCTAGCTAAAGCCTAGCAGTAAAAAATGTAGTTTATGTGTGTAACTATGTCACATTGTGATGTGTTTCTCGACGACGGTATCATGTCAAATCCAACTAAAATTTAACATGTTAATTTTAATTTGATTAACATACTTTCACAAATTTTTAGGTTAAACAAGCTAGCGCACACTTGCAATTCATTTTGATGCATATCTTGAGGAGCATATGTCGAAACGGGCTAAAACTTTAACACGTTATTATTGATGCTAATCCCCACATTTCATCAAAATTCTAGCTTAAACGAATTAAAGGAAAGCACAACTGTGCAAGCCTGTGAAATATTGTCATTTTGATATGTAAACACATGTGGGTATATGAGCTAAAACTTTAACATAGAAATTGGCAAAAATTCAACTCTACGAGATTAACGAAAGTTTCATGTGCAAGTTGGTGGGATTTTTTTCATTTTTACCGGTATCTTGAGAAGTACATGTGAAAACGGTCTGAAATTTTAACATGTTACATCTAGTGCTAACCGTACAATTCCTCAAAATTTTAACTTGAGAAACACAATTATCTAAATAATAGAAAATCAAAAAATAAACAACGTGGTTTACATGTGCCCTGCATGATGCTTAATGTCCTTCTGAATAATGAGAGCTAGGAGCATTCTTGTTAATCTGGACTCAGCGATCCCACCTTCCAAGTTCCAAGGCCCCAAATTCTTATAATTTTGGACTAATTACATCTTAGACTAGTTGTATGACCTGCAATAAACCCTTCACGGATACACACCCATCCAACCTCTCTATCTCTTGCTAATTGTGAAGAGATTTATAACAATCTTTTTAGAGCTAAAAAACAATCACAAAATAATTTAGTGTTTCCAAGTAACCTTTGCTGAGTGCCACCCTATCAGTTTCGCCTTCCACCTTTGGGTAATAATAAGGCAAGCGGTTCCTGTTTTTTCAAAACAACCTTATCAAAATTTCATTCCGCTTTCACCTCCATCCATCATTAGAACATATAATTAAGGTCCAATTAGGTAACATTCCCTATTGAGAAATTTTTCTTTTGGCAATGAACTACGTTTTTTTACACAACATCACCCTCTACAAAGAAACAAAAAATTTTGAAGTTTAATGCAAACACCAAGTTCCAACATCAGCAATAACATACTCTCACTTTGACATCATCATACCGAGGTCCCAATTTGAAAGCATACATCCAACAAGTTTGCCTGTGGATTTTCTTTTTTAGCTTGGCACTCATTTTTTTAACAGAAACAGTGACCTCAATCACGTGGAACAGTCGAGGTTAAGCAGCACACCTAAGTACCTTAAAAAGCTCATGCAATATCCATTACTCCATCAAAATACATCCCTTGAATCCAAGTGTTGAGATTATAATGAAAATCACCAGGTAAATCTTATGGTTATCATGTCTTCCCATCCTCCCTAATGATCTCTGCAAATTAAACAACTCAGAAATTGGGAACCCACAATATTCAATCTCCCAACATTACCCAACACAAATTGATTAATGCATTACTGCTACAATCAAAAAGTTTGGTTGTTCTTTGTATTTTTTTCATTCAACTCCAAGTTTCATAAAGTGGGGGTTGCCCTCCCAACATTTTCTCATGTATATTACAACTTGCATGATCAAATCTCGTGTAGAAGTCTCGAATACCGCTCTGGATACAAAAAACATAAATGCCACAATCACTAAAACATATAATTACTGTTCATAATAGTATTTCATGTTCACCTGATCGTCTCCCATCCCTACACAATATTAAAAGCTACACACTATATCCATACAACTGCAGGCACAGTAAGGGGCCAACAATTTCATAAAAAGGAGTAGCTCAAGTGAAAAACGGAAAAACGAAACCAAAGAGACAGAGAAAAAACAACCTCCTCAAGACACAGGACTCACGGTAAACACTGCCATAATAGGAAGATTGAAATCAAAGGTATAAAAAGACTTATCTAAACATTACTGATAATACATGAGCTGCTGGGCAGCAGAAACACTCTGGAAACCACCATCATAGATCGCCTGACTTCCACCAGCTGCACCCATTCCCATGGCGCCCTGCTTCAGATGCTGACCCTGAGAATGCATCATTGCTTGGGCTCCTCCCGGCCTGCTCATCTGCAGCTGCCTCTCATAAGCTAAGAGGTCAGTAGCTGATAGGAATGGTGGTGCAGCAGCTGGTGGTGGAAGAGGGGTTGAGCTCGTTCCCGGTGGAGTGGGTTTGCTACCCCAAGAGCACTGCCAAAATGGAAAGCCCGTGAAATAATCAAAACATTAGCCTCTGAGTTTAACAAGTGCCAACAGACACATGAAGAGAATTCAAAGCTGTACACGGTTGCAAGGATGTCAAGGTACACATGAAGATACTGCAACCTTTTTTTTTGTTCTTGGGATAACATTTGAATCCTAAGATGCTAACAATCCGTGAACAGTAGGTATGTACCTATTGCATTCAGACAGACACATACATTCATTTTACTGTAGAGCGTGTTACATCCATTATACATATTAGGGAGAGATTAGATGACTATAAGTTCAGTTATTTGCAGGCCACCATTTTTAACTCTCGACAATGTCGTAGTCAAGTCTCTCGCCCACTCTCTCTGCCACCTGCTATTTGTGTTCACGGTTTGTCAAGGATGCATGGACACAGACACGTGTATCATGTCGGCCACGGAATTTTCTAAAAACTAGGACTCGGGGACACGTCATACTATTTTTTTGAATAAGTCTTGTAAATATAAACAATAATCTAATAAAGTGTCTTCATCTTTGTTGCAAGTAGAAAAAATGTAGAGAATAAGAGGTGCAAAGGCGAAGAAGATGACACTCTGTTATAAGAAAAAAAACAAGTAGAGAAAAAATATAGTAGAGAAGTAGATGAGAGAACAAGCAAATGAGATAAGAAGTATAGGTTATCTATATGCTTTAGTGGCTCTTTACCCTATTTATTGTGAATCTTAATTGAAAGTGTCATTCACTTTAGATGGATCAACAACCATTAAATTAGGTGATGTTTTGAACACATCTAAAAGCAAAAAAACAAAGTCAATTGCCGAGTCTTGATTGTATCCTGACTAAGTTCTGAGTGTATAAGAGTATCCGACACGTTGACCACATTAACCATGTGTCTGACACCGCTGACACGTTGCCACATGGCGAAGGCGTGTCAAGCGAGTGTCACTGTCGGATGATACGGCAAGTTTTTCGAAGAGTCTATGCTTCCTTGCCGTTTGTTGCTTTTCACTACATCAGATCTACGACTTTTTAAAGGGTTGAAGCATACATGAGATGGGGGTTAAAATGGCTTGGATCTCTTCATTTTGTTTTCTTCACTAACCTTGCCCCTGCAGCAGGAAGAAGTGGTTGTCTCAGTGATTTCCCCAATTGGCGAGGCTGAGGTACATAGTGACGTCTCTTGCGGGCGGTGTTAAGCAAGGCTTCATAGAGATGTAGGGACTTGACTACATCATATTCCGGGTTTCCGCAGTGGGTAATGGCAACTGGAATGTGATTGAAACCCTCACCAAGATTGTGGTGTTCCATACCGTCAGGGAAGAGAAATGGGGTAAGGTACCAAGGTCAGCCCCAATAAAGCAAAAAGGTGGAGCATTAGATTTTATTTTGTTTACTTATTTCATATTTTTATATCAAAACAAATTAGTTTGCATAAATAAGAATTTTTCTTTTACATATACAAACTTTCTCTGCATTGACTAAGGTGTGGGCATTCTATTTCCAAGGCCGGGACGAGGCAATTTGAGGGGAAAAAAATAAAAAATAAAAAGCTCCAACAACATATATGGTGGTACACTTGGACATGCATTTTATTTTTCTAATAGTCTTTTTATATTGTGGTTAAGACCAATGTTTTAAAAGGCGATTGAGGCGTACGCCTTGAGGCGCGAGTCGAGGCGGGGCGCACAGAAATCGCCTCTGCGCATACGAGTTGAGCTGCCAAAGTGAGGCGTTTTTTAGGCGTACGCCTCAAGGCGTTTTTAGGCGAGGCGTTTTTGAGGCGTACGCTTTTTTATTTCTTGATCAGTTGGCGTTATTTGGTAAATGGCTCCCCAAATGCACCTAGAAACACTGCAGTTGACAAGCAAATGGTTGATTGATTCATTGTTTGACATGCAGGACGCATTTGTTGTTCGCATGCCTACCTCTTCTAAGGAGATTGTCCCTTTTGAGGGTATTCCCAATTAAGGCAATCCAAATGAAAACACATGCTTTGGGGGCAATGTTACTGACCCATATCTTCTTGATGATATCTCTGTCCCACCCTTGGATACTACCCCCGCAAAGCTTAAGATAGACAAATTTAAGCTGAACTGATCATTCTTGCCGCTTTGTTCCAACCTATCGTCTTCATGCTGGAATCTGAACTGATTCTCAGTAGTTTAATCTGCGTTGAACGTCAAAGGTGAAGAGTCCTCCTTGTTGGTGGCCTCCATATCATTGTAAAACTTGCTCTTTATTTGTTTGAATTTTTTATATACATTTTTCACTATTTTTTACAAAAAAACGCCTCGCTTTGCCTCGGAAAAAGTTTTTAAAACATTGGTTAAGACAATTATATTGCCAGTCATAATTAAACAAAATCAACCACAAAAAATAACCTTTTTCCAACTGATTAGGTTATCCTCAAAATGCAGTTGCCTTGATTCCACAAAAAACTTGCACAGACCAAGAGAAAGTTGTTGGTCTACAAAATAACAGAATAAACTTGAGGCCCTTGCCCCCTTGGAGATTATCTTTTCACTAAAGCCAAATAACAGCAAATGGAATGATGTGTCAAAACTTCTTGTCTTTCAAGAAAATGGACCTGAGCCTCCAAGATTTTTATACATGATTGAACTCTTTACAACTTGCATCACCAAAAGTAATCAAAATATTAAAAAATAAAATAAATAACTTGCATCACCCAGTGTAACTTGAACTCTTTATATGATCGAAATAAAATGATCACCAAAAGATATGGATGACAAATTGGTCCAACCCAACGAATACTTAGCAAAAGCCTAATGAGCCTGATATGGATCCCTCGGGAGTAGGGTTTCTTTCAACAAATAACCATTGTTAACTACATGGTGCAATTCCAAGTTTTTGCATGATAAATGTGTTAGGAACTTTCTCAAGGCTTAGGGTAAATTTAAAAGGGTTGGGAATTTTCTCAAGGCTTAGGGTAAATTTATGGTTGAATTCAGGGTTCACCAAACCATGTAGAGCGCTCTAAAGGACCAGAGAAGATTAGTGTCGGCAATGAGAAAATTTTATTTTCCTAGGACAGTAAAAAGAAAGGTTTATAGAGTCCTAAAAGTATGGTTTTGGTATGAGGGTAGTTCTTGGAAACTGCAAGATACTTGAGCAAATAAATGGCGAACAAAAAAGTAGCACTTTCACACGGTACATCTGCGAACACCCGATTATGACAAACAATATCATGGGATTGCATGCAAATTCCTACACCTCCTATAGCCATTGTCTTCTCTCCATTGAAATGGCCAACACATAGCAAAAGCATTCAGCATATTTGAGTATGAGAAGTGATGTGAAGGAAGCCAGTAAATGGATTTGACTTTCACTTCAACAGACAATGGTCATCAACTCTATAACTGAGCTTGAAACACTCATCTTGACTAACTTTGTATGATCAGATCAATCATAAAACTAACAGTTTTTAGATAATTCCTTGTCCACCCATCTTCACCAATGAGGAAGAAGGTAACAAGATCCGAGTATGCTGGTGATGTTATCCACTGACCCATCTTCACCATTGAGGAAGAAGGTAACAAAATCCGAGTATAATTGTGATGTTATCCATTAAGTCGATGCCATTATAGAATGTCCGAACATAATTCAATCTAACTATTTTGATGGTCCAAACACTTTTAGAAACCAACAGTCCTAAATTTTATTTTCAAAATATCATATTGATTATATACCTTCCAAATTAAAGCTCATTGAGAAAAACTTGTTTCTTCTTCATCTGCAGCCTAAAAATAACCCTTGCTGTAAGCATTTTGAACACAGTTCTTACCATAACCCCCTTAACACAGTTCTTACCATAACCCCCTTTAAAGCATTGTCAAATTAAGCATTTTGGACACAGTTCTTTACAAATGATAAATGTACCATAACCCCCTTTAAAGCCTCAACCATACAACTTTTAATTGAAAAACCATTTAGGTTGTGTTGATTACATGGAATTCCGTGGAATTTGGGCGGTTTCCATGGTATTGGGGAGTTTTGGGGTATTTGATTGCAGTTAGGATTCCACATAGTTCACTCCCATCAATCCATTTCACAACCGTGATATATTGTGCTTTTGAATCCCAA
Source organism: Berberis vulgaris (assembly GCA_963556465.1). Taxonomy (NCBI): domain Eukaryota; kingdom Viridiplantae; phylum Streptophyta; class Magnoliopsida; order Ranunculales; family Berberidaceae; genus Berberis; species Berberis vulgaris. Next base: position 37,970,470 of record OY747125.1, on the reverse strand, counting down.
CTCACCTAGCACGTTCATCTTCAATCCTCCATTCCAAGGCTTTTAGTTCCCTTCCGTCTCTTCTATCTTACCTCTCTCTCCTCTCATTCCTCCCTCTATTGTAATAGTTCCTCTAGTAGCAACTAGCAAATTTGACAATTCGCAATTGCATCTTGCAAGTGATTGATTAATGATTAGAGAGTTCAATCAGAAGCTTGAAGTCATCATAAGCTTTAATCTTATGTAGTTTATCCTCAAATCATAGCCAATAATGACATAGTTTATCCTCTAATCTCGATAATTTTCAATCATATAGGTGATCTCAAATTCCTTTATTTAGTTGTTTGAATATATGGGTGATCATCAAATCTGGGAATTTGGGTATGTTAAATTGATGACCGGTTTAATTTTGGATTTGGATTGGTTGGTTTTCTATAACTTGTTCAATTTTGCACTTTGGGTATCATAAAAAAAAAATAATAATCACAATTCATGAGCTGTGTTTCTTGCAATCAAACGCAACCTTAAAGCAGCAAACTTCTTTTTATAAGTCAAAAAATAAAATTCTCGAGTCCTATAGATGTGGCCCCTTTATGTGATTTACTCTCAAGCGAAAGAGGCATTTGTTGCATGAACTTTTGTAACAAACTCGTGCAAGGACACATGAAAGCATAGTATGTGTTTTTGTAATAAACTTGTGTTGCAATAAACTAGTTCTTTTTTGGGAGGTGAATGGTGGTGGTGGTTGGGGGAGGGGAGTGTTGAAGAAATTCCACACGTATACTAGGGTAACCCTGGGTATCATTGGTCGATCATACTGTAACTCTGGACGAATACATCTTTTAGACATTACACCCTAGTAAATTAATTGCACGTGAATTCATGAAAGCTAAAAAAATCTCTGTTTTTCAACTTTTGAAAAGTTGGCAACACCTCCATTTCAGAACCCGTTCGCAAAATACACTCTAGGTTTGAGCACATTTGCAAGAAACTATTTTCAGTCAAGAAGCATGTTAGGAACATAGCAACTTAGCACAGTTTTGTCAACGTGAATTGTAATTAAAAGTGGCTATGCTAACAAGCTCCAAGACTGAAAATGAATTTTGCTAAGTCAAAAACTAAAATGGAGATTTTTGGAACCACTAAAACATGTACCAAGGGGTAACAACAGTTCCTAGAGTATTAATGGTCAACAAAACTATATTTCCGTTCAACAGATGACTTTGCCACATCTGCAATTGAAGGTATCACTTATATTGACATCTATGTTCACACTCAAAATGGATATTTTGTTTAAAACCTCTTTATAACCGCGGGTACAATGAACCACTGGGCACGAATTGTAAAATTTACCATCCTTTTAGTTGACTATCAATGATATAGGAGACCATATAATTGGTTGCATAAGCTTATTATATAATACGAGGTTTGTATGTATCAAATGGGTGTTGGGGTATTATTGGGGAGTATCGATGCTTAAGATGTAAGAATATTAGCAAGTTTTAGTGGGCAATCTACCTACCACAATGGTGAAGACATGAAAAAACTTGATTGAAATTTGCAGTGTACACTATGTACCCAATGGCAACTAAGTGACTATACCTGCTATAGTGACAATATTCGCGACAGGGTGTAACACTACGTTCGAGATATAGGAATATAAGAGGTATCCTAACTACGAACCTTAGGCTCCGCTTGGTATTTCGCAAATTGATGTTAATGCATTAGTTTGCAAAACATCATAGGTGTAGTAACTTAAGAAAATCAATAAAGATCAGTCAAGTAATTGTGTGTGGTGTTGATGATGGTAGTAGTTGCACCTATAGCGCGGTCATGGTTGAGGTGGTGGCAATGACAGTGGTTGTTAAAATTGTGACAGTGGTGGTTGTGGTGATTATGATATAGTGATGGTGGTGGTGGTTATGCTATGGTTGTGGTGGCGACGGTGGTGACAACGACAGTTATAGCAGTACTAGTGAAGGTGGTGGTTACGGTATGCAATGATAGTTGTGATCATAGTAGTGGCTATGGTGTAGTGCCATAATGGTGGTGGTTGTGATGGTTTCATTATGGTGGTGGTGACGGCGGCGGTGGTGGTTATGGTAGTAGCAATGGTAGTGGTACTGGTTATGTAGGTCATAGTAGTGGTACGCGACGACAACGGTCATGATGGTAATAGTGAGGTGGAATTGGTTGTGGTAATTATGCTATGGTAGTGGTGGTTGTGGAAGTGGCAGTAGTGGCGATGATGGTTATGGTATGGTGGTCGTGGTAGTAGCGACGTGGTCGTGGTAGTAGCGACGACGGTAGTTGTAAAAGTAGTGGTGGTTGGGGTGTTTATAGAGTTGGAAGTACTCGAGATGAAAAGAGTTTTGCAAAATAATGCGAGAGAATTTCTCGCAAAGTCTTGCAAAATTTTATAATTAGGAGATGCGGAGGTCTTGAATTCAAATTCCAATAATCGTTTTTGTAAAAATCAACTAAGCACCCAAGTTTATATAACCGCCGTAAAATTTTGTAAAATGCATTATTTTAACTTATACCATGAGGAGCCTTAGTGGTAAATACGAGGCCTTCATGGTAAATAGGTCATCGCAATGGTGTACATAGGTATTATAGAATATGTTTTGCAATTGACAACTATTTAGATGGATCCACATTTTTCTTGCATATGAATTTCTTACAAATGCATGTGTGACATGAGTAGATGATATCTCATCTCATTATCATCATCATCAAAGCTCATTCCTGAGATTTTTGGGGTCGGCTACATGAACTTTAATTCTCTCATCTATTGTTTAAAATTAAAACAAACAGACCACATATGGAAGCTTTTGAAATATCATGGGGTAACATAATGAAAAGTTGAAATGCCTTAAAGCCCAACTCTATTTTTTCTTCCACCCTATGGTTTTGAAATCCAAGTTACAAATATTATATGACTGTAGTAATCAAAGGTATAATGCATGTCAAACTTTATTTTTAAGAGCCCCAAGCACATATCTCAAACTCAACATCCTTATTATCTGCGAATACATGATGTCCTCCACCATCTTCATCCTTATAAGTGAAAATGAGGGATGTAAGTGGAAGGGGGGTAAAACGTCTACCACTGTTTAAGAATCTCAAATAAAAGAAAAGTGGGAAGAAAAAAAGGAAGAGAAAATAAGAAAAGGACATTAACTTCTTAACCAGGAAGGAAGAGAAGTGGTCGAGGCGATTAACTAGGCTACCTTAGGCATAAGATTGAATCCCCTTTGTATCACTATGTTAAGCGAGGCGGCCCAATTTCATATCACATCAAGCCTTCACATAATAATTGTTATTTAAAACCAAGCCAAGGCCAACCACTGATGTTAAAGCCTCAAACTGATCAAGTGTCACACCTCAATTTCCATCCAAAACATAGTATAAGGTGAATATTTGGTGATTTTTTTTCCTTCTCTTCACCATTTAAATTGTATAGGCATTCCAAATCCCCTTGGAGTTGTGCAGCCTTTTATGTTAACAAAGCAACTGAATTAGAACGAGGAAGTCCTCGATTAGTCATCAACTACAAACCCTTAAATCAGGCTTTACAATGGATTAGGTATCCTATTCCAAACAAGAAAGATCTTCTTAAAAGATTACACTCAGCATGTGTTTTCTCTAAGTTTGATCTCAAATCTGGATTTTGGTAAATTCAGATTCATCCTAGTGACAGATACAAAATAGCATTTAATGTTCCATTTGGTCATTTCGAGTCTAATACCAAATTTTGGCCATGTATCAACAGTCAATTGGATTGAAAGTAATGTCACCCTCGAACTTCAAACCAAGTCAATCTAAAACCCAAAAACAAGATAATTGAATATCAAACCCCACTATTCGGTGGGCCCATAATATCAGAGAGCCCACTTGCCATATGTGGCTCACCATGCTTCCATAATCGCAGATCCTCCACATTTTACGCCATCTTCACCATTGGAAAACTAGCTTCAGCTTTGTACACATTAACAACCATTCAATTATCATTATCCTCCTAAACCCCTACCGAACACCCCTCCTAATGCTATGGTCCTCACTTTTAGAACAATGTATTTATGACACTACAAGTTTACTTGAAATTTCAATTGCCCCACAAACATGAAGTTTAACTTTCTAACTCCAATGCAATCTTTACGAAAAGAAATCTTCAACAGTTTCCCCCATCTTTTTATATGCACTTTCTCAACGCGAACCCTATGGTGGCATATAGAAGCCTCTATTCTTCCCTAAGCATTTTCTAAATCTAATTTTATTTTTGTATTGTAAACTAAACTTTTTACAGATAGATCTCATGATGCTGATTGATATTATACCTTATGTGATCATAACCATGGGTACTTCATATGTCCCTCGAGGCTTATTATCCATGAAAATCCATGACAGGGCAAAAGTGAAAGTCGTAATTTAAACAATGTAGATAATAAGATCTACAAACAATCTGAATGGACTTTACCTTTATTGGTTTCCCATACAGAATGCGAGCATTCCCCATCTGAATAGCTAAAGCCGCTTCAGTATGAGTATTGTACCTCACAAAACCAAAGCCTTTGTCACGCTGCACTCGAACCTCCTCAATAATGCCAGCACCAAGGTTATAGAAAAGCCTGTGGAGATCAAGCTGGGTAACCTGCAAATACTTTAATGATGAGCATAAACCCATGAAAACTATAAATCAGTGCGACTTTTCATCAACTGAAGTTGCATAACAAATATATATATATATATATGGACTTCCAAGGCAATAGCAAAATCTTCTATAATGAGATAGAAAAGAATAGAATGAATTCGAAAGATTGAGGGAACTATCACAAACAGACACCCAGTAAGTCAGCCACATCAACGCTTAACATGCAATACACGGTTGAAAGAATGTAGTTACCTCTGGAGCGAGGTTACCAACATAGACGGTAGTATACTGAGGGTTATTCTCTGGAGCATCTTCATTTGCGGTCTCTTGACCATCTTCTGCACAAAAAATACCGAATTTAGTTAGAAGTGAAACAAACTCATTGGAATTAAACAAACAAAATAAGGAACCAGAACAATAGTATAACAAATTAAGTATTTTACATGGGAATCCTTAACACTGGTAAATATGACAAAATAAAGACAGTGTTTTTATCATCATTTGACTCATTTCAACCTAGAACAATATTGATGTTCAGTTAAGTAACAAAAGGTTGGTTATAGAGAAAATGTAGAAATCAGTAAGGAGAAGAGACATACGAAAGACAGAATGATGCGTGAGATTTTAAAAAAAAAATTTCACTCATGTCAAAGAAAACAGGATACCCATGATATGTTGCGAAATCCTACAATAATCTACAAATGCTGCTACAAGAGCAGACTTGCATGGGCTAAACCAACCTGTTGCTCCATTAGTTAGCTCCACCACGCTCTTCGAATCTGAGCTTTTGTTGTCATCGTTGCCAGCGCCTTTTGTTGCCCAGTTACAACGTATTTGTCTGCTTCCAAGCCATTTCCCTATGAGAAGAATCCAGAATATGGGTAAGTTTATCAGGTTAAACGCATTTCTAAACGACGATTTAAAGGAAAGATAGCAGGAACACAGTTTAATACAACACTAGAGATAAACTGCATCAAGCCATTTCCCTATGAGAAGAATCCAGAATAGGGGTAAGTTTATCAGGTTAAACGCATTTCTAAACGACGATTTAAAGGAAAGACAGCAGGAACACAGTTTAATACAACACTAGAGATAAACTGCATCAACTTTTTTTTTAAACTATCAGTGCAGTCTCTGAAGTTTAGACCAAAGAAACTGGCCTGGGCACTTTCGATTTCCCAAAAGATGTTTGCTTTCAAGACTACTACACTATCACTCAGGTTCACTTGGTCCTTATCCCCTTTTATGTCCAACTTTTTTTTTCACATGGCATGCAATTTATTACAATACCTCATTACTTCTTGAGACATTATTTTAGAAGAAAATGCACTTCAGTTGCAAAAGGGTAATTGGTTAACGCCACTGAATATTTTGAAACAAGCGAAGCTTCTACTTCCTTACATTCTTGTTCCCAATTTGTCATATGTCCATGACTTTTGTAATCCACAACTTTGTAAACATGAAATTAGATAAGTACCGGAAAGCATTAAAAAAGAATAGCTCAGAATTATTAAATGTGATAATGGGCATTAGCAAGTACCAAAACTCATTAAGACGTCAAGAATTTACCAACATTCCTTCCTGGAGCAGGTATTGTGCTTACCTCCCCGCTTTATGATAACATTAAAAAGCCTCGCTATATTTTCTACTAGCATATTACCCCATGCCGTTAGCACTCCACATACACTTTTTTTGTTACTAATTATCATGCACTGAACACCCTCACTGCCACCCCCACCCCACCACTGCCTTCAATCAGTTCAATTAAAAAAAATCATATTTTAGAATGCTAATTAATTTTTTTAGTGTATCGATTAAATGTTCAAGGTCTTTCTTTTAATGTTCATTAAAATGTCCCTTCATTTCTTTGAAAACATTATACTTAGGCATGAAAATATACAAAATATTTGCATGTTTTAATAATAAAATATGTATTTTGAAATTTGATTGTTTGCATTGATCATTGGTTTGTTGGAAATATCTTACCAATTGCATTTCAACAATATCAAGTTTACCAAAATCCGACAACTGCGTAGATAGTTATGATAATTTCATTTTGAAGAAAATAAAAACACAAACTTTCTCTCTCCGCCACATATATTCCACCAATTTTTTCACATTTTTTATATTTACAAATATGCTATCATAAAAAATGAATCTCAACCCTCAACTCATTTCCCAACTTTCAATCCTAATCATCTTTTATCTCCAATCCTCAATTTGTCCCAGTCAACAATGAATCGTAAAACACCATTCTAATGTAATATATATTCCTATCCATCAAACTTCACTCATTTCGATACAAAATTAAACTTTTCTATGCCAATTTTTCAAAAATCAATAGTTTTTTTTTTTAGAAAGGGTAAAAACTCGTTCATAACAAAAGATTAATATGAACATAAAAAATATCCCCAAAGAAAAGAGATACTAGAGAACCCAGTTCACAAGAAGATCTTCGAAACCCACTCCTTTGAAACAACTTTTATGTCCTACATCTGTTGAACATAATGTATGTCCTACATGTGTTGAACATAATGTACATTACTGAGCATGAAACTTGACAAAACAAGAATGCTTTGTCGCATCCATTGTGTATACCCCCCATTAAATACAAAGAAATATGCTATGCCCATGAATACCCCAGTACTTGGTAATTGACACTATTTCGCGTACTCGGTTTTTTTCCTTTCTTATTTTGACAGCATTCAATTAATCTGTCGATAAATTCCCTATGTACTATATATTAAATATGTTGAATGTACATAACTATACGGCGCAATCAACTTTCACTTCCATATATGTACAACTCATATAAAATTTTCATCCGTCATAGAAGAAGACACTAGTAAATCATAAAGAAGAAATGAGGTACATCTTACCCGTTAGATCATTTATCGCACTTTGCGCGTCCTTGACCAAACAAACAAACAAAAACACAATAAGTAACATAATAAAGATGAGAGTTCAACCATCAAAATAAAAGAATACGACATTCGGCCACGTTACAGTCAGCCCAAGGCAAAAACCACTGATGGTAATTGGCATTCAGTGCGGCATCAAAACTGCTCTAATATTAATCTAGAGCAAAATCAGTGAGTAAACCTCAGGGTGACCCATGACTTATCCAATTTTGAGATGATAAAATCACATACAAACCTGCTGATTCCTAAAAGAAACAAAACCAAACCCTCTTGAACGCCCCGTCTTTTGATCCCACATAACTCTTGCATCTCTGCAAGCGCAATAGAAGTTATTATTCTAAACAGTTTGTCATCAAATTATATCCACTCAGACCTTAAACAATCATTCAGACTTTTAACTACTTGACAATGTTGTGCAATGATTCCTGAAAATAACAGAATAGATAAATACAACTAAAAAAAAAAATTTACTTACGAACAACTGGGATAAACAGAGAAACAAGCAAACAAAGTAGCATCTGTAACCTCGGGGCTGAGATCGCCAACAAAAATATTAAAATGACCTGCACAACAAGGAATGTGTAACTAAACAGATTTGTCAAATTGGAATGTTCTTTGCTTTCTTATCTTACCACTATACACATTTAACAGGTTGGAGCATAAAAAGTTAAAGCAGCATGTATAACCTGATGTATCCTCCCTTTGACCACTTGCATATGCCCAATTAACTTTAATTGGCTGCCCAAACCTGCAAATTGAAATTCAAGTCATGGGTTAAAGGGGACCAAAAAAAAAACACCCTCACATTATCAAGAAATAAATATAATCTACTTACAAATGCCTCCCATTGAGAGTTAAAATTGCTAATGCAGCTGCTCGACGGTCAAAGTAATCAACAAAACCATAAGATGACTGCAAAAACGAAAAACAATTAAGAATTGAATTTTACTGTCAAAGAAAATGAATATGAAACAGAATGTCCAAAGATGTCAAAAAACAAAAAATTTGGTGCTAATCACCAGTTCTGTATCAAGATTTTACTATAGATCCATGCTCCTACATCAACAGATCTTGTGGTTTTGCCCAAATCGCTTTCTATCCTCACAAAATTTGTAAATTCAAGATGGGCTAGCTTTAAAGAAATGGTCATGGGAACACTGCCAAATATATCCTTCCTTAACATACAAATAATGATTTATCATGGGGATGATAAATTGGAAAATAAAAAAATAACTGAAATGCGTGTGAGGGTTGAAGGTGTGGGACGAATCAAAATATCGTCCCTCTTGGAACTTCACTTCAAATGTATTCCACCCACATGGGAACAATACATTTTGCATTACGTTTTTTTTCTTTCAATAGCACAAATGTGGCTTCCCATTTCTTAGGAACACCTTCGTTCCCAAATTTGACCATTAATAAGTAAATAAAATGAAGCAAGCAATACAAGTATGTGGCATAAGAAAAATGACCTTCTCTTTCCTAATAAGCTTGCATCCTTCCAAGACACCAGTACTTGAGAAAACCTCTTGAAGAAGTGGTTCTGTGACACTAGTATGAATATTGCCAACATACCTGCAGTCTCATTAAATAAAATGGATCAAAACTAAATTCAAAGTACTTCTCCAGATGGAAGATGACAACAGACTCTTCAAACTAGGATGCATGTAAAAAAAACAAAGAGAGAGAAAGAAAACTAGAACCAGAACTAAAGCCAAAAGGACTGTACTCCACAATTAATCCAGGTAAGAAATTCATAATGGATAAATAAAATTCCCAAGAGATAAAATCTAGAAAAAAAAGTTAAATGCCTAGCATTTAAGAATCAGGGACTAAAGAAAAGTTATAAAGTTGGAATAAAATAAACAAAGGGGTGGGAGGAAAAAAGAGATCAAATGTCCCAATGACACTCACACACTGCGGCATGTACTTGAATCAAAACCCGGAGGCAGATTTCCACTTGGGATCGGCTCAATCTGCAAAAATAGAAACGTAAAAAACAAGAAAAGAAAAAACCTAAGTATTAAAAACCTACCCATCAAGAATGAACCAAATAAACCTAGCAGCTAGAAAGAGAGAAAAAAAAAAAAAAATTAAGTGGAGTAACAAGGCGCACCCTGCCTATGAAAGAATACAATATGCCCTCTCAATTTTATACAGAATGGGGATAGAGATGGGGTTTTTAGTCCCCATATAATGAAACCTAATCATATGCTAACTCTCAAGTAAAATAATCTATACACAATCTCAAGTATAAAAATTTGTGAAGAAACCAGAAAACCCAAAGTCTAAATCTTATATGGGTAACACATGTGCTGAAGGTGAAACAGAACAAATGGTAATTAAACAACAGAACCCGGAACGGTCAAACAACGGATGGATAGGAAGACGATTTGCACTTGAGAAATGATATCAAACAAAGCAAACAGTTACTAATTTAAGCTTGGGAAATTTGGAAAACGCCAAACTTGCTCTTAACGAAAGAAATTCAAAAAAAAAGTTACAATAATAGCAAAAAATCAAGTTTCAGACCTTGAAGATCAAACTGAGTTAGGAAAGAAAATCGAAAACCCTAGCTTCGAAAAATCGACGATGGAGAGAGAAATTTGAAGGAAAAGAGAAGAAAGCGAAAGATAGAAGTACCTGAGGAGGAGCTAAGAGGCCTGGGTGGTAGAGAGACTGTTGCTGCTGCTGCTGAAGAATAGCTTGCTGCATCAGGGCTTGCTGTTGTTGCTTCATCCTCTGTTGTTGCATTTCACACACAGATTTCCAAAGAAGAAATCCAAAAGCTAGGGTTAGGGTTTTCGGGTTCGAAAGGGGAAAAAAAAAAAAAAAAACAACGGAACAAAAAACCCTCTAAGCCGAGAGACCAAAAAAAAAAACAGAGAGAGAAGAAAAAGCAGGAGAAAGCTTGTAGGAGGGGGGAAACTAAAGATGAGCGGTAATGTGGGGGGTTTTATAGACAGCTCCACTGCATCCTACCTTCTAGAGACCGCCACCTGCTATTTCTCTTGTATTTTCTTTTCTTGCATTTTTTTTTTTTAATTTCCACCACTAGAAATAAAAAGATTAAAACAGTACACGAATTCAAAAAGGTTTTTATATAATAAAACCATGCGAACAAATTTTTAAATTTTAATTATTGACTATATAAGTGAAAAGTCAATTTCCAATTTTAAATGAGTAAGTCTAGGGAGTGAGGGGAGGGAGCGAAGGAGGGCCCAACACCGCCCACTCTTCTCGAGATGTGAGGTGCGAGAAGAGTGGTGATGCGCATCTCGAGGAGGGTGAGTGGTGTTGGGCCCTCCCTCCCTCCCACCATCGCTCCCTAGAATGGGCGATTTTAAATTCATCAAAACTTTAACCGTCAAAATGTTTTGTTGCATTATGCTCAGCGAAGCCTATGCGAAAAAGGCATGAACAAGCGAAACTTTTGAAAATAATAATTTGACTCAGTTATCTCTTGACAACTAAAAGAAACTTAAAATGGGCTAGTATCAGTTACTTTTAATTATATCGATCAATGATATTTCATGTTTTCATCCCGACAATAGTTCGGCCTTTATGTTTTCCAAAAAAAATTGTTTGGTGCAAAGAAGTGTGACGACTTCACTATCCTCACCTTTATGGTTCATCATCTCTACCAAATACTAAAATGTTAACATTTTCAACCTCTTTATAGTTTCATTATCTTCCTTAACATTTTTTTTATCTTCCTTAACACTTTTAAGTCTCAAATGGTTTATTATAGATCTCACATTTGAATTTAAAAATTTTCATTAGATTTTAAAAACAAAATTATTTCAAATGCAAAGAGAAAAGAAAAGGTAGAAGCATATAGAAGGTATTGATGAGATGTAAGTACACCACTTAAAAAAAGTAACCAACCTTCTAGAGACCACTGACACCTCCTATTTTTCTTGTATAAATTTTCTTGCAACCTTTGTTTTTCAAATTTCCATTTTATTTTCCACCACTAGAAATACAAAGCTTTACAAAATATAGAAACTAAAAATGAAAAAAAAATTGCTTATTCATGTATTATAAATAAAGTGAAAATGCCAAAATATTTTATTTTAAATTAATCATATCTTTAGCCGTCATACAAGTGTGCAACACAATGTAAAAAAGTTTCTTACATTATATCTAGTAAAGCCTATCCGAGAAAGGCATAAATAAACGAAAGTTTTAAAAATAATCATTTGACTAGATACAATTGTTACACTTCTATTGACAGATGAAAAAGACTTCAAACGGGCTAGAATCAATTACTTTTAATTATATTCATCAATGACATTTCATGTTTTCTTCCTGAGAACAATTCAGCCTTTGTGTTTCCTTGTAACTTTTTGTTAGACAATAAGTGTGGACGACTTCGTGATCCTCACCTTCTGGTTTATTTTCTTCTCCACCAAATACTAAAATGCCTAATATTTTCAACCTCTCTCAAGTTCCATTATCTTCCTTAACGCTTTTAAATCTAGAGTTGTTTTATTGGATATTGAATTTGAGTAAAAAAAAATCATTAGAATTTATAATAAAATTATTTCAGACATCAAGAGAGGAAAAAAAAAAGTATAAGCGTATATGAGGTAGTGATGAAATGTAAGTACAACATATGATAAAATAAAAAAGTATAAATATTATTGATGATACATTAAACCATCCTCTTATTAGCACCGTACACGTGTCATAATAATTTCGTCAATAGAACAAAGTAGGTCCGGTTGCACACTCAATCCAGCGAGGCCCAAACAGCAGTAAGTCCATCATTTGCAAAATCCAGTCGGGTCCAAGTTGTAATGAGTCAGTAAGTCCACACGTCTCACGGTCAGGCCAAATACTCGTAAGACCTCTGAGGCAAGTATCTGAGAGATCTATCCAAGACAGGCTGACCAATGACACATTGGATTCGACTAGGAAACATATATTAGAGTATAAGTCGGGCAAGGAAGTTGGCAAGAAAACTTCCTTGCATGGACAACCCTCATAAAGAAAAATCTCTCTCGCGGATCTAGGATCACAAGTCATGTAGGAAAACTATCCCACATGGACAACTCCCAATCAGGAAATGATCTCCACGACAAGATCATTTTCCCTATATTACACCACCAAAGGCCTAGCCGAACGATGATTCTTTCACTATAAAAGGGAGATAAGGTCAACGAACTAGAGGTACGCAATACAACCCAATTTACAGTTGTAAGCCTCTCTTAAGCCTTATCTAACTTAAGCAACGAAGTGTCATCGGCCACTACACGGTGGTCATTGGCTCACGTTTGCTACCTGTGCAGGTCTAGGTGAGCAGCGATGAAGGAGAACAGAAATCAATTACATCAGTTTGGCGCCGTCCGTGGGGAACAACAGAGTTTCTTAATAAGAATTGTTGTTCCACCTTTTCCAGAGAATTAGCGAGATGGTGACGATAAGGTATCGCAACAATGGAGATGTTGTCGATCCTTTGAACGTTTAAACCAGTAGAGCGTCGCCAATTCCACCACGACCACGAAAGGAACCTCCTCAGACCCCAGCATCGGTGCGACCGCAATAGACCAGAGGGTGGACCTACTCTCAACACAAATGCAGCAGATCCCATAGACACTGAGGCTCTCAAACAACGAAATCCTCCACCTGTAGAGCGAGACCGCGAGTAGCAAAGAGCTCATTTTCCAGAAAGTTCCAGAGTGCATGTTCAGGAAAGTCGCGCGGCCCCAGCAACTTCTCAATGGACAATAAGCGAAAGCACGACTAATAGAGACCCAACGCCCAGAACCGACAAGCATGTCTCGCACAACCCCTCCTACGGGGCCACAAACTCAGATGTGTTGTTTAGTCTCACGGTCCCTCCGTTCATGGACCATATCATGGACGAACCGCTGCCAAGAAATACACCCTACCGAAGTTGGAGTTCTATGACAGGACGGGAGACCCGACCGATCACCCACGCCACTTCCAGCAAGTTATGGTGCTCAAAAAAGGGTCTGATTCAATAATGTGTTGATCGTTCCTTGTAAGCCTGAAGACGTCAACACTGACGTTCCACACCTTTCCTCCGAAATTCACTGATTCATTCCGGTTGTTGGCATTGGCATTCCTCACCCACTTCGTGGGTAGCTAAAGGCTCGGGAGGAGCCTGCATTATCTGATGACCCTTAAGCAAAAGCAGAACGAGACGTTAAGAGAGTGCGTTACTCGTTTTATTAACGAGCTGACCCTCATCAACGGCTGTAGTGCTGAAACCGCCATCACGACTTTCACTTCGAGTATGAGAAGAGGCAAGTTTTATGACTTCCTCACCCTGAACCCCCCAGCCAACAGAAATAATTGCTTAGAGATGCCCAGAGATACATCACTTTAGACGAAATGCTTGCCGCCAAGAGAGAGGCGGAGTCGGACAAGAAACCCTCTATCATGAATGATAGGAAAGAGGGGAAGAAAAAAGAGGACGATGACAGTAACAAGAGGAAGCGCACATACAACAAGACCGACTCAAGCCACCCCAGACAGGACAAGGCCTCGAAGTCCAGATCTGCCACCCCTCTCAACACCAGTCTGTCTGACATCCTTGATTCCATCAAGGATTAAGAAGAACTGAAGTGGCCACATAAGCAGTGAGGAGACCCTGCTAGGCGCGTCAACAACAAATATTGTGCCTACCACAAGGAAGGTGGACATGATACTGAGGATTGCAGAAACCTCAGAAGAGAAGTCGAATACTGGATAAGGAAAGGCAAACTCAAAGAGTTCCTAGGCTCGGACAAGAAGCAGGGTCAAGCAAAGGAAATAGCAAATGTTGTCAAGGAGATCGAATAAGCTCCTGGTGTAACCTACGTCCTCTACGGGGTCGCTCCCGAGGGAGAGCAATCAAATAGGTCCCGCAAAAGGACACTAACCGAGATGCGGGCACCATCTCAGTATGAAGACCGACAAGTGCAGCACGCACGAATCCACAATCTGATCCCATCACTGACGTTAACGGAGAGGGATCTCCAGGGGGTATATTCTCCTCACGGTGACACCCTGGTCATCTCCGTCATTATAGCTAAGTGGTAGGTAAAGAGAGCTTTGGTAGACACTAGAAGCTCATTAAATATCATGGTCCTCAGTGCATTCCGCAACATGCAGCTACCTAACACCGCCAGCCACCGTATGGTCGGATTCAGCAGAGAGAAATGTTTCCCCATCCGGAAGATCAATCTAATGGTGTGGCAGAAAAGCCACAACTACGAAAGTACCTTGTCCAAGAGTTTATGGTAGTTGACGCCCCGTCCACCTACAACATCATTCTGGGAAGCCCCTGACTATATCATATGGAAGCAGTGGTATCCACCCTGTACCAATGCATTAAATATATAGCCAACCAAGCTCTAGGGACTATTTGAGAAGATAAGCCAGCAACAAGAGACTGTCATTATGCAGCCCTGAAGCAGCTGAACCGTTGCTAGTTACAGCATAAGCCCACAAAACCAACATGTCAGGCATCGGGCCAAGACAAATAAGGTGTATTACTCTAGGAAAGTGGAAGAGCCCAAATATCTGAGGAAAAGCTAGCAAGGCAATCCAGACTAACAAAGAGCTAAGTAATAATACTTCAGCAAACGAGCACCAACTCCAAAAGCTATTAATCAGCAATGAATTGTCCGCCAGCATGAAGTCTACTATTCATAACTTCGTGAGCTTTTTAAAAAAAACTTTGCTAGAAGGACAACACAATCCTAGCTATAACCATTTGCGCCTCCTTCAGGGCCGGATTAACTTAGTCTCCGCTCGGAGTTAAATTATTTGTTGCTTTGATTTTGTTTCTTATTTTTTGTTTTTCATTTCAGTGTAGAAGAGTTGTTCGTACAGGACATATCCAGAAATATAACAGATTTTATTGATTGCAATGAGAGTTATTACAAAATTTGTCAACCGACTAGTACATCAGTTTATACACTACAAGTATCTAAGTCTGATGCAAGCATCTATCCGCCAAATCGATGGTAGAAACTCTGATCTGCTATTCTGCCTCCAGAAGAGAAAGTAGTGAAAGTAAAACATCCGGAGCACATGTCAAAAGAGCGCGCTCAAGTAATTGCTCCACCGAATCACCGCAGTAAGACGATTCAGATGTGGCAAGCAAAGTACACGAAGAAGGCTGCGAACACTCCCTCAATTCTTTGTTCTACCAGTTGCCTCATGAAGAGGAACATAAGGAAGCGACAGAAACCTGACAAGAACGTCTTGGAGAAACAAAATCGTCAAGGTTTCACAATGCTGCCAAATTGAGAAGCCTCCCAAGAGTGTAATGCCTACGGTGAGGCAGATGTGCCAAGATGAGAATCACGACCTCCAACTCTCCCATCAACCATAAACTAGTAGCGAGTACCAACCGTCGACAGCGGTAAACAGATGAGAGTCCTTGAGCACCGGAGGATGGAAGATAGACCTGACCCCCGAGCGGAAGTCTGTAACTCTTCTTCGCAATGTAAGAAGATATTACAAGATATTATGAGATCAATCCAGTGCCCACCCAGATAAGGCGACACCGCATACCAGCAAGTCTTATCAAGACTCATCGACGCAGATGTTAGAACATTTGAAGACTCCAGTAGATGAGATCTTCCTTCAGTCTTTGGAAAACCCAAAGCAAACTCCCTGGTAAAATGCATTTGATTAATATGCTATACTATTTGCATTGCAGTGCTTGAATGTAAAATAACTAGTCCAGATATAGGCGAAATGGTTTACAAAGAGGAGTCAACATGCAATTACTTCAGCATTAAATGTCGTACGTGAAATCAGAAAATGATGGTTCCAATAACAACTGCACAAATCCACATTTTTTTAATTAAGCAGCCCCATTAACTAGGGGAGTAAACGATGTTGAATTGTATCGCAGAATGCGTCGTATCCCTGACATGTTGATCCGCAAAAAAAATTCTATATGGGCCCTTCAACTAATGGGCCCAAGCTTATGCCATGCCAGATCCGGCCCAACACACTCAAAATAACAAATAACAAAGGCCCCGAGCGCCCACAAAATAAGGAGCGCGCCTACAGAGTATTATTATTAAACTGAAGGCATTAGCTACACTATATTCCGTTGTTGTTCATTAAAGATGGTCAACCTATTATTAGTCTGATCAATTGTTCCGACACAGGAATTAGACAACCAGATAAGTTAAGTAAGTCAGGCCCCCAAGTCAAACTTACACGCCCAAAATCTCAATGGCGAGTTAAGTAAGTCAGGGTCCCCAAGTTAGACTTGCACGCCCGGAATCTTACAGGCGAGTCAAGTAAGTCAGGACCCTCCAAGTCAGACTTACGCGCCCAAAATGTTATTCTAACCAAAGCTTAGTCGGTTTCGACCTATGACAACAACTTCTAGTACGTTCTAACACTAAGTTCGTTAAATTAAATGGGTGTCAACGGTTTAGAGAGTGCCAGCTTAGTCAACGCTCTGATGCCTGATCGAGATGGTTTGCCAAGTATCATTGTCCAGACATGGATGATAGAGATCAAACCCAACCAAAGCTTAATCGATGATGACCAACGACGATAGCTTCTGGTCTGTTCGAAGCCTAGTCCTCAGATAACGGATTTCGACGGCTTAGAAAGTGGGAGTCTAATTGGCGCTCTCAATGCCTGATTAAGATGGCTTGCGAGGGGTTACTACTCGTACGTAGATAGTGATCGCCGAACCCCGACCAAAGCTTAGTCAGTGGCCGCTGATGATGGTGGTTTTGGTATGCTCGAAGCCTAGTTTGCTGCGAGCGGATTCCGACGGCCTAGAAAATGGGAGCTTAGTCATTGCTCATGTAGCCCGATGAAGACAACTTGCTAGGGATCATTGGCCAACTACAGACAATGATCGCCGAACCCCCGCCAAAAGTTTAGTCAAAACGACCGACGATGATAACTGTTGGCTCGCTCAAATTCCTAGTCTGCCATGAACGGATCAAGATGGGTTGGAAAGTGGGAGCTTAGTCAGTGCTCATATAGCCCAGTAAAGACGGCTTACCAGGGACCACCATGGTCGCCAAAACTTGATCCCGATTTAGTCGGTCATAACTGGCAATAACAACCCTCGGTCCAATTAAGCATATTCTACGAATAGTAAATAAAGACGAGTCAAATGTCCGGTTAGAGTTCTGAAAGCTTGACCTAGAAGACTCGAAAATATTACTGTCCAATGATCTACAAGGGTGCAAGCGCTAGGACCACAGTCTGACTAATACGCTTATAACAACTGTTGGTCCAAAAGACATCCAAGTCACCAAACAAAGGGTGTATTACACTCCTCGATCTCTACAAAGGAATCTGACTAGAACTACACCAACTACTACAACATAAGAAGTCAGAGCCCCCAGCAACGAATCAAATATGAGCTACCTAGCCCAACAAAGTTCCTCGTCTGACAACTAATATCGAAATAAGACAAAACAGGTACAAGCTAAAGCAAAGGAAGACAAAAAAATGCAAAGTACTATTCATTTGCAAACTCAAATATAAGATTCACCCCTTATCAGGAGGAGAGTTAGATACAAAAGAACCAGACTTAACAGGGGAAAAAGCAGGAGACACATTTGTTGGTGTTAAGTTTCGACCCTCTCATCAGGGTCGCTTTCTTCTTCAGACGAATCGAAGGTCGCTCCAAACTCTGCATATGTGATATCTTTATAATAGGAGAGATCCCAGTCGGGGTGCTCCTCATCCATCAGACACAACAGTTCCAGCCTTTCATGCACGACTCTGCTGAATTCAAATGTGCCCTGGGCCTTGAGAAGCTTCTATTTGCGACTTCTTGACTCGGCGAGCTCATGCTTCAATTGATCCAATTCGCCCGACAAGATCTCAGTATTTGATTGCTCAGTATCCAGCTTATCACTGATAGTATTCAACTCACTCTGCACCAACTGGAACTGCTTTCTAGCGATACGTACACTCTTGGCATGAAACTCAGCACTAGCCTCCAACTGCTGACACCGGATAGTCCACTCGGACTCTTTCTAAATCATCTCAGCATGTAGAGCCTGCAGTTCAACTTGCACTCCATCTACATAATCGTAGGCAAGCTGCAACTCACGTCGGACAAGGTTCAGTTCATTCTCAAACCGATCCCTCGCAGACACTACCTCGGCCAAGTCGACTCAAACACTTCCAAGCGAGCCTTCTGAGCCTCCGACCCAATGGTCCTGGACTCCACTCCAGTATTTGAGAAAGCCTTGAGCTGCTTCCTCAACGACTCAATCTCGTGAAGAGCATCGGAGTATGACTTCTGCAGATTTGTGAAGACTCGTTCCATGGTATATACTCTCTCACAAGCAGCCTTGACTTCAATTCCAGACGCGACCACTTGATTCAGATATAACATTCCCAGCACAAGGTGTTTTTCCCTTTATCTAAATGTTCTCCTAGCGTCTTTCCCACTGACTCCGGAACACAGTTCGCTAGCCAGTCATTCAACCTGCTGATATGTTTCCTTGCAGCGTAAGAGATGTCAACATCCTGATGTCAAGCTTGGTTGTTCATCCTTATTACATCTAGAGCAAACAAACTGATCCGCGCATCCGGATGAAGACCATTCGGAACCAAAATCAGTCCAGCACCGCCCTTAGCCATATTCACTGCATCAGGGCCCTCATCAACAACTTTCCCTTTGCCCGCAATGGTTGGCTCTCTCTCACGTGATTGTCCAGCTTCAGGGGAAGAGGGAAGCGAGTGATTCCTTGGATTTATCGTTAGTTGAATATGAGAATGGGAACGAGATGGAACACAGTACTGGCGGGCAAGAAGGAGAACCTTCACCATGATGCCGACGATCGGATGGCTCTTCAACAGTCTCATGATCCGAAGATAGGCGGAGCTCGAAATCCTTTATTAAAAAAGGACGACCATTCGAAGCTTTCATGCCCGCCTGTAGCAGCATCCTACTCATAAACTCCGCCTGTTTGGTGCTCAACTTGGTAATGTCCTACACACCCACCATTTGCAGATATTCTCTCTCATGTTCAGCAAAAGAGACAGGGGCCACGACTTGATCATCACGCTCCTCAGAAATAACAGTCTTACCAGGCTCTTGCCCGACAGCATCACGTCCTTCACACGAGGCCAGACGCCTGCGGACAGACCTAGACAAAGCATGAGATCTCTTCTGATGCATAGGAAAAGGAAGCGCTTCATCTATTTCCACCCTCCTTGAAGGGCTTGGAAAGCTTCCTCTTCCGCGAAGCATACGCTCCATGTTTTGGCTTCTTCAGCCGATATACAATGGAAACCATGTGCCAATGAGCCCATAGACCGTTGCGCTCAACATTAGAAGGCTTGACTACATCTTCTACTTCCAGACAAGGCATGACGTTGCATGCATCCAAAGTGGTTTTATCTTCAGCAGAAAGAAGTGAAATAGAAAATCTCCCACGATTTAAAGCAAGACCGGAGAAGAAACCAACTTACTCAGTGGTCTAAATTCACGCTCGGCCGGAAGATCAGCAAGCTCAAAGTACGAGGAGTCCGCAGGAGTCATGAAACAATACTTTTGCCATGATTTAAAATCATAAGGCAATTTGTCGAAGCAGTCTGGCAACGTCAGCACACACACACAATGGCTCGTTTATCCGAGGAGAAGTGAGCAATTGCATCGCCCTCGAAGACACTAGCGTCCTTAGCCCTAATCAGAATGGTGATCAAAGTCCTATACTCGTTCAACACAATTGAGCGGGTGCAATTTCAAGATACGCAAGAAACTTTGATATCTCCTTGATGGTAGGAAAGCGGACATTCGATTGCAGCGTACCTCGGTGAAGGTAGATAAACCCCTTAGGAGGGTACAATGGCATCAGATCGACACCCAGATTGCAGAAGACCAGATCATTAGGAATCCCGAATGTCTTACGCAGGACTTCTAGATCAGATTCAGAGAGTAATTTCTCCTCAAAAAATTTATGGCCCGGCGAACAGGTCATTAGAAAGTTAATCCCAGCCCGCCATGAAAGTAAAAGATTTCGAATACGAAGGTTGAACAAAGTCAAAGGCACAACAAACAATTCAACAAAACATAATATCAGAGATCAAAAGAGTACTCCACAGGCAAGAGATCTATATAGAAAGCAACCATCCAAATCCCAGTACAACACACATAACTTAAGTTGTTTGAAAACATAACAAGGTATAATCCATCTTCGCCACCTATTCACCACATCCAAACAATGACAACACCTAAAACATAGCAGACCCAAACACGTCTCGTAAAACCCAAAAGAAATCCATCAATCAGTCTTAATAGCATCAAAAACTTCTACAAGTCCTCATCAAGCCTATCATTATCAGATATCATACCAAAACTGATAAATCAGACTCGCTCCAAGCATCTTAATAAAGTTGCTCGATAAATGAAACAACTATGAATAACATTATGATCATCAACAAGAACCCCATTAATCAATAATTTTGGACATCATTCCAACGAGACGGATAAGCCTAGATAGATTTCACTATTCCTAAAGCCACTTCCCGCATTTCTTATATGATTCCACTACTACTACTTAAGCAAGTTCAGTATCTCCTCTATCCAAAATAGGACTACAACATCCATTATCATATCACCTTTCCAACTGTTTGAACTTGAACTTCAAGTTATAGCTCAATCCCTCCTATACTTTTCTTAGTTACAAAAAGCATTCATCGCCTAGGCTAAACTGATTCGTCTAACAATTCAATAAAAACTTCGATTCAGGTCGTCAAGTAATTACCTAAAACAACTAAAACGCACAATAGAAAATCAAACAGTCTTAATTATCTATTTCGAAACCCTAGTTTCGAACTTGGAAAATCAATCTTGTGCGATTCATCAGTGAAAGCAAATCCTTGTAAAAGAATCATTGAAAAATCTGATTGTAATTATGAAGAAGGAAAGAAAAACTCACAGTAAAAGTGATGGAGGTAAAGAAAACTCACTTGATGAAATCACTAATGATTTGCGCAACCAATCCACGTCCACACGATTCACAAAGCCGCCAACACCTCATTCTCACAATTAAATCAACAGTCTCCTCTCCCTTTTTCTCTAAAATTTTTGAGACTTCTTGAGAGAATTCATCAGTTGAACTGTCCACCAAGTTTCAAAGCATTTGAAGCTTTTATGACCTCGTCTGTTATAGTGATCAATGTCAAAATTAAGGGCGGGAATAAAGAGGGAGTATGTCTTATTTCCTCCTCTCTGCAATGTTTTTCCGCTGTAACACAAGAACGCAACAATTGCTCCTTCACGCCCCTGCAATAGCCTCAAAACAGCCCTGAAACCCTTGAAACAACCCTGGAATATCCCTCGAAACAGCCCCTGGAACAGCCTCAAAGCAACCCTAGAAACCCTTGAAATAGCCCTGGAACTACCCTCGAAACAACTATGGAAAGACCCTCAAAACGGCCTTGGAAACCATTGAAAACCCTTTCACGCCCTTAGTTGCACCAACAGGTTCTGCTCTTCAAACCACTGCAAACAACACTTAAAAACCCCTGCAAGCAGCTCACAGAACCACTGCAACAACTCTTCAATACACACTACAAACAACACTTAAATACCCCTGCAAGCAGCCCTCAAAACCACTGCAACAACCCTTCAAAACCCACTGCAAACAACACTTCCAACCGCCCTTAACACCTCTGCAAGCGGCCCTCCAACCCCTATCTGCCTCCGTTTTTTATGCCCCCTAATGCCATGTTTCTCCCCCTCTTTAAGCAGCCTTTCTCGCCAGTTTCGTTTCTCACAATCAGCCGCCATCGAAGAAAGAAAACGCAAGGAAGGGAAGAAGAAAGGAGAAAAAAGAGGAAAGGGAAAAGGAAAAAGATTTTCTTCCTTTTTATAGGGTGGGTGGTTATTCGCCCCCACTGGACTTCTGAAAACACCCACCTTCTAAACTCACCAAATAAAACCCTAAATTTCGAAATTCACATTCAATTAAATGTAACCCTATTTTATTTAATTCAAAATAAAATAAATTAGTTTTACGAAATTCAGGGGTGTTACATTATACACACGTTAAATGGAATCTCGTCCCGAGATTCGGATGGTAAGACAGTTAACTGAATTTCGAAAAATACGAGTTGTCAAACAAAAGAAGATTTTAAAACACAAATTTCAATTGAATTTTAGAAACATAAATTATTTATTGTTATTGGAAAAGTAGGGGGTGTTACATTATATACAACTCAAAAGGAATCTCGTCCTGAGATTCGCGGAATGTGCTAATTGAACACTACGGATATCAAAACCCTTAAAAAGAAAACAATACGAAATAATGTCACGCAAATATCGACATTATAAATAAAATTACTCGCGCACACACAAGTCAATGAAGCCTCATCATGAGATTTACGGAGAAAATGAAACAACACTAAAGTTTCAAAGTTCACCCTTGTCACTTCATCTTAAGACTTCTAACTTCCTACACACCCATATCCACATTCCGAGGATCACCTAGACTCTACCCCAGCCTAGGCTAACCAAATGCTATGATACCAAACTGTCACGCCCCGATTTTCGAAGAAAACGAAAATCCTAAAAATCCACGTAGGATTATCCGTTTCCCCCAAAACTCGGGACGTGAAAATTCAATAACAACAGAAACAAATAGCAGCAACAACTAAACATGATTAAATTACTGAAACAAATAAAACTCTAACTCGGAAAGGACTGGCGTGGCTAGCTCACTAGCAGAACTCCCGTAACGCAGCAGCTCAAAATCTCTAAACCTGAAAGGCTAATAGGCTACATTCCAAAAGGAATGTACCCAAGAAGCAAAAGCTCACTTGGGTCAGCAATAAAGCTGGTGTGAGTAATCTTCATCCCAAAAATCAATAAAATCGCACGTGATAAACATCAAGTTAAACACAAACAACAAACCATCACACCAATAGGTAGTTCCTCAACGAGGCAAAAGTGTGATGCAAGAAAACACAATTCCAAGAATTTAGTTCCTCAATGAGGCAATCATATCATCATCCTAATAAGTAAATATGCATGTACTTGTACTTACGCTGTAAAAGTTGACTATGGCAAGTCTGACCTGCAAAAATATTAGTGGACTTGCCATCCTGCATGAAAAGGGATTAGAAACAATATAAACGTAGTTTATCCATTTTTATTTGAATTTGATTCATCTTTTAACGGAATGATCACTTAGACGATACCACATTCGCACCACCTCCGAGCCGAACATACATGCCCGTATGCCTTTCTCATATAAAGGAGGACTACTCCGTCATCCATGCCCAAGTGGGGACATCACATACAGGCATGCATCGCGGATACTCCTAACTATATGAGTACCAAAAGCCACCCTTGGGCTATCAATGCGCATAAATTCACGTCACATTTTTGACGGATAAATATCAAAGCCTATTTTAGGCATAACAATTCACCTCATTTCCACAAGACTAACCCGAAGGTTATTTTAGTTTCTCTAGTAAGAAATGGGTGCCCCAACTCCGCAAGATGACCCACTGGTCATTTAGTTTCTCTAGTAAGAGAGGGGAAATAATAAACAAAAGAGGTGTGGTAGTTCTAAGTGATACAAGTCCAAGTGGTTTATATTTTCAGAAATCAAGGTTTACCAATATCATTTATTTTTTATAATTCAGAATTCTTCCACAATGACATTTTGTCATACATAAATCGATTCACAATCGTATCCACCCACATTTTGGGGAAAACATATATTCATAAATAATTCTTTATAAGAACACGGTGATCAAGCGACATTTTGTCATTCATAATGAAATCCACCCCTTCCTTTGGGAGAACATAACCATTTCAAGATGCATATATACAGAGGAACACCATTAATCTTAAATGGTCCTACATCAATATCATCAACGAGACATCAAAACAAAACAAACCATAGTGCAAAATCAAACACTACTACACATAGTACTCTCCATATGAATGTGATTTTAGGGATAAACACATACATCCTAGTTTGGCAGAAAATATCTCAAATGCTGAATCCAACAAAGCCACTACATGCAATCTCCGAAAAGACAATTTCAACACGAATATGAAAGTGCATGACAATCATGAGTGAACACTAACTTACACCAAAGCAACCATCCAAATCCCAGTACAACACACATAACTTAAGTTGTTTGAAAACATAACAAGGTATAATCCATCTTCACCACCTATTCACACACATCCAAACAATGACAACACCTAAAACATAGCAGACCCAAACACGTCTCGTAAAACCCAAAAGAAATCCATCAATCAGTCTTAATAGCATCAAAAACTTCTACAAGTCCTCATCAAGCCTATCATTATCAGATATCATACCAAAACTGATAAATCAGACTCGCTCCAAGCATCTTAATAAAGTTGCTCGATAAATGAAACGACTATGAATAACATTATGATCATCAACAAGAACCCCATTAATCAATAATTTTGGACATCATTCCAACGAGACGGATAAGCCTAGATAGATTTCACTATTCCTAAAGCCACTTCCCGCATTTCTTATATGATTCCACTACTACTACTTAAGCAAGTTCAGTATCTCCTCTATCCAAAATAGGACTACAACATCCATTATCATATCACCTTTCCAACTATTTGAACTTGAACTTCAAGTTATAACTCAATCCCTCCTATACTTTTCTTAGTTACAAAAAGCATTCATCGCCTACGCTAAACTGATTCGTCTAACAATTCAATAAAAACTTCGATTCAGGTTGTCAAGTAATTACCTAAAACAACTAAAACGCACAATAGAAGATCAAACAGTCTTAATTATCTATTTTGAAACCCTAGTTTCGAACTTGGAAAATCAATCTTGTGCGATTCATCAGTGAAAGCAAATCCTAGTAAAAGAATCATTGAAAAATCTGATTGTAATTATGAAGAAGGCAAGAAAAACTCACAGTAAAAGTGATGGAGGTGAAGAAAACTCACTTGATGAAATCACCAATGATTTGCGCAACCAATCCACGTCCACACGATTCACAAAGCCGCCAACACCTCATTCTCACAATTAAATCAACAGTCTCCTCTCCCTTTTTCTCTAAAATTTTTGAGACTTCTTGAGAGAATTCATCAGTTGAACTGTCCACCAAGTTTCAAAGCATTTGAAGCTTTATGACCTCGTCTGTTGTAGTGATCAATGTCAAAATTAAGGGAGGGAATAAAGAGGGAATATATCTTCTTTCCTCCTCTCTGCAATGTTTTTCCGCTGTAACACAAGAACGCAACAACTGCTCCTTCACGCCCCTGCAACAGCCCTGAAACTCTTGAAACAACCCTGGAATATCCCTCGAAACAGCCCCTGGAACAACCTCAAAGCAATCCTAGAAACCCTTGAAATAGCCCTGGAACTACCCTCGAAACAGCTATGGAAAGACCCTCAAAACGGCCTTGGAAACCCTTGAAAACCCTTTCACGCCCTTAGTTGCACCAACAGGTTCTACTCTTCAAACCACTGCAAACAACACTTAAAAACCCCTGCAAGTAGCTCACAGAACCACTGCAACAACCCTTCAATACACACTACAAACAACACTTAAATACCCCTACAAGCAGCCCTCAAAACCACTGCAACAACCCTTCAAAACCCACTGCAAACAACACTTCCAACCGCCCTTAACACCTCTGCAAGCGGCCCTCCAACCCCTCTTCGCCTCCGCTTTTTATGCCCCCTAATGCCATGTTTCTCCCCCTCTTTAAGCAGCCTCTCTCGCCAGTTTCGTCTCTCACAATTAGCCGCCATCGAAGAAAGAAAACGCAAGGAAGGGAAGAAGAAAGGATAAAAAAGAGGAAAGGGAAAAGGAAAAAAGGTTTTCTTCCTCTTTATAGGGTGGGTGGTCATTCGCCCTCACTGGACTTCTGAAAACACCCACCTTCTAAACTCACCAAATAAAACCCTAAATTTCAAAATTCACATTCAATTAAATGTAACCCTATTTTATTTAATTCAAAATAAAATAAATTAGTTTTATGAAATTCAGGGGTGTTACAACGGGTATTGAGGACAGTTGTGAGACATGTGGGCCTAGCGTGCTGTGAAAGTCCAGGTCCGCCTGGCTGACTGAATTGAACGGGCTTAGAACCGCTTGAGCCTATTCAGTATTGGGCTGATGCTGGGTCTCGTATTTTCTCGAGATCATCACGACACGTGTACGACTTAGGGGCATGATCGTTTTTATGTATCATCAAGGTCCAAGTGAACTTGGACAAAGCCTAAGTTGCCCGAGCCAAGCTGTTGTCTGAGCTAAAAGACGCCCAGAAGCGTTGGGATAGGGCGATAGATGAGCGGACTGCGTTTGTCAAACGCTTGGCAAATGTCATGAAGTTTGCTGCTAACTCCTAGAATGCTTTGGATAGTGTGTGCGTTAAGGCGGACCGCTAAAGGGGGCTTTATGAGGCTCTTCAGGTGCAACTTTTTGTGCTCACCCAAGAGCTTGACTCCGAATGTGCACGTCGTTGTGAGGTGGACCGTTAGCAGACATATTCTGAAAGAGAGTCTGGCCATGCCAGTCGGGAAGCTGAATAGCTGAAAGGCACAGTGGGATGCTAGAAAGAGCGTGCTTCTCGAGGCTGCCAATAATGCTCAGCTTAGTTAGGTTGTTGTCGGGAGGCTGGAACTGTTGGATTATATCGAACAGGACCACGAGAGTTGGGATCTTTCCGCTTATAATCACCTTGCTTATGTTCAATTAGAAGAAGCGAACTATTCTTCCTCTGGTCTGCGGGGTGGCCTTGAAGCCAGTTTGGGTGACGCGGAGTCAACTACCAATCTCGATGTTTTAGAGCCAGCTTTAGATCCTATTGCCCACAAAGCTA
This sequence comes from Berberis vulgaris, assembly GCA_963556465.1. Taxonomy (NCBI): domain Eukaryota; kingdom Viridiplantae; phylum Streptophyta; class Magnoliopsida; order Ranunculales; family Berberidaceae; genus Berberis; species Berberis vulgaris. The sequence continues at coordinate 37,943,103 of OY747125.1, read as the reverse complement.
CTGCTTATTCTATTTTTCAAGGAAATGTTTTTGACTCCACTCCTGCCGTATGAACGGTTCTTGTACTGAACACAATTTTCATATAAAAAGGTTTCATTTTCTTGTCGTTCGCACTATAGCTATCGTACTTGCTATTTTTAATTCTTGTTTAGATTAGGTTGAATAGATAAGTATGTCCACCCCCAACTGAAGTAGGGCTATAGTCTAGACTGGAGCCATTTCTTAGCTTGTCCGGGCTCATAATCTTACAGTAGTTATAACTTAATCTTACGTAAGAGTTAAGCTGTAGGGTAGTCACATTTGTTTATCTGGGTTGTGTTCCCTTAGTGACATTATTATTGTATCTCAGAGGAGTTGAACTTGTGCGGAAACCGTCTTAGCATTAATGATGACTTCCTTGACTCTGTATAGTAGTTAGGTTGCTTAAGAATCCATTTCTTGTCGAACTAGATTTCAGTGTCATATGCATGCTTTCAATCCCGATGAGGACTTTGAGTTGATGGGAAGTCGCCTTCGTCTGTCTGGGCTAGGCTTTCATAATAAACTCCAATCTTGAGCAGGAGTTGGGTTATTGAGGGAGCATCTTTGCCCGAATGGGCTAGATTCCTATATTCATCTGGCTCAATATTGGAGAGGATTTGAGCTAGAAAAAGTCATCTCCGCCCGCCTGTGCCAGACTTCATAACCCTAATTTTGAACAAGAGTTAGGTTGTTAAGGGACCATATTTGCCCCAACGGGCTAGATTCCTATATTCATCTGGCTCAATCCTGGAGAGGATTTGAGTTGAAGAAAGTCATATCCACCCGTCTGGGCTAGACTTCATAATATACCCCAATCCTGAACAGGAGTTGGGTTGTTGAGAGACAATCTTTTCCCGAACGGCCTAGATTCTTGTATTCATCTGGCTCAATCTTGAGAAGATTTGAACTGGAAAGAAGTCATCTTTGCCCGTATGGGTTAAACTTCGTAATATACCCTAGTCCTAAATAAGAGTTGGGTTGTTGAGGAATTGTTTTTGACTGAATGTGCTAGATTCCTTTTAAGTGGACTAGGTTGCTTGTTGGGCGAGTTGTCGATATCCTGAATAGGATTAAACATGACCACTGTGCGCCATCTTGGTCCCTTAACGTGACGTGTCATCGATAGACTAGACTCAATCCGCCCCGCGGTTTCGTGGTTCCTTAGGCAGACTAGGTCAGCTGTCTATGTCCTTGACATGACTTGGCTCGGCCGATGTGCACCATTTCGGTCCCCGTGACAGGTCTGGGCCTTTTATGAGCAATGAGTTGTCTGTGGACTGGGCTTGGCCCGCTCGTACCTCGGTTCCTTAGGCGGACTAGATCACTTATGCGGTGAGCTATCATTGCCCTTAATAGGACTAGGCCTGACCGTTGTACGCCATTTTGGTCCTGTGACAGGACTTGGTTTTAAGTACGATGAGCTGTCCATGGACTAGGCTCTGTCCACTTGCGGTGAACAGATGGACCGAGTGTCATCCGCATGTGTCTTGCCGTGGTTCCTGAGGCGGACTAGGTTACTTGTGTGGTAAGTTGTCGACATCCTAAGTAGAACTAGGCTTGGCCGCTATGCGGTACCTTGGTTCCTTAGGCGGACTAGGTCACTTTTGCGACGAGATGTTGTCACCCTTAATAGGACTAGGCTCGACCTCTGTGTGCCATTTTGGTCCCCGTAATCGAGCCAAACATTTTTGTGGCGGTGAGCTGTCCGTGGACTAGGCTCAACCTGTTGCATGTTACCTCAGTTCCTTTAGGCGGACTAGTTCACTTATGCATCGAACTGTCATTGCCTTTAATAAGACTAGGCCAGGCCGTTGTGCGCCATTTTGGTCCCTGTGGTAGGACCGGTTTCCCTTGTAGAAACAGTTGATTGTGGAATAAAGTTGTTTTTAAAGAGATTACCTTTATTGATAGTTATTCGTCAAAAGTTCTAATAATACTTTCCTCATTCAGACTCTCTTACCAGTAAACCTTTGGCCAGTTGTTTTTTTAGGAGGCTTGAGATGTTGAAGCTACTTACCCAATAGCTTCATCTCCATGTAATGGCATTCCTTCGAGAAATACTTATCTCCCCTGACAATCCATGTCTCACCGTTGACTGGGTATTTGAGGCATTGGTGCCTTGTGGAGACTACTGTTTCCATCTGGTGAAGCTAAGGCCTCCCCAGAATCACATTGTACGCGAAGGGGGCATCTACGACAATGAGCTCCGTTATTAGGAGTTTTGCTGGTTCCCCTACTACTATGAGTAGCTTGATGCTCCCGGCTAGGTAGCTTCAAGCACCACTGAAGCCAACCATAACCTGGTTGTGCGGTTTCAATTATTCCTCCCTCAGCCGCATCCTATGAAATGCCTTCAGAAATAGGACGTTGGATGAACTCCTCGTGTCCACCAGCGGCCTTTTCACGCTGCATTGTGATATTGCAAAGGTGATGAGTAGGGCATCATTATGCTGGGAATGGACCCCTACATATTCGACTCAGTGTACTTCAAGTCCGGGGTTGGGTGCTCTACTTGGGTGTGTTGAATTGGGTAGTCTCCGTGGTAGGAACCTGTCCGCAGTTGTCGGATTGCCCTCTTTCTTGACTAGTTGGATTTTTTTGGTTCATCGCGTGCGCTGTGCAAGATGTAGATGACGCTTGCAGTCTTTTCTTCGGCCACTGGTGCCATTTCTTCCTTTCTTTTTTCTCAGGGCTGTTTATCGTTGGAATTCATAAATTCTCCGAGTATTCCCGTGCGAACCCAGTACTCGATCTCATTCTTGAGACTCTAACAGTTCTGAGTGGTGTGACCATGGTTCTTGTGATAGGAACAATACTTGCTCTTATCACGTCTTGATGGATTGCTCTTGAGCTTGATTGGCCACTTGATGTCATCCGAGCTCTTCGTGGTGGAGAAAATGTTGTGCATGACGAAATTTAGAAGGGTGAACTTAGTGTACCTTGAGGCGATGTAGTTGGTAACCCTGTCGGGTTTTTCCTTGTCAGACCGATTTTTGTTGTCCATTTTCTTTCTCTTCACGTTTTTGCTCCTATGTCTCGAGCCTTAGAGGCATGTTTGTCTTCATTTTTACCTTTCTTCTTGGCTGCCAACATATTTTCGATAGTGATATATTTTTGCGCACATTTCAATAAGTTCGTCATATCTCTCGGGTTCTAGGGTAAGAAAGCGGTGACCGATGTGTCGTCGCTGCACTTGTCGATCAAAATTAGTTTGTCGTTAAAGTGAGTGACATACTCTCCGAGGGTCTCACCCTACTTCTGCTTGACGCTTAGCAGGTAGTGGGAACCCTTTCTGATTCGTTGGCTTCCGATGAATCTGGTGATAAATGCCTTCGCCAAGACTTGGAATGAATCTATAGATCTCGGCTTGAGGTTATGGAACCAGGTCAGTGCAACCTTCTTCAGGTTGGTAGGAGAAGTTTTGCACATGATTGCTTTCGAACTTTCTTTCAATGCTATTACGTGGTGGTAATGACGCAGATGATCTGATGGATTTGATGTTCCATCATAGAATTCGAGCTTCAGAGGGATGAGTTTCTTTGGCAGGGGGCGTTCATGATCCATTCCAAGAATGGAAGAACAACAAGATCATACAGGACATCCAGATTGGTTGCCCTCGGTCGGAGTGGGTTCCTGACCCGTGGTCCTGTCTGTCTTTGGGGCATGGTCCCCATGATCCCCATTATCTCTTAAGCTTTCCTGCTGGCCAGCTCTCCGCTCCTCCACGGGGAGGTTTTCATTCCTGGAAGTGCTCTCGATCGTCTTCTTGGGTGTGGAACCTTCTCGGATTCCTGTCATTCTCAGGTGGTTGTTGTCGATCCTGTCTGAGTCTTTCTACCACTCGTGCTAGAAGATTCATGTGGAACAAGATCTAATCTATGCGAGGGTCAGTCGCATCTGCCTCAGTGGCTGGGTTGTGCGACTGTTCGACTTAGGGTTGGTAGTAGGGCAGATTTTCACAGATATTCACCCTGCCCAACCTGAATGGGGCGGATTTAGATGTCTAAATGAATTTCAGGGCGGATTTGGAGATCCAAATGGTATCCATTACAGATTCGGAGCGGATACAAATTTGGCCATATCCGTCTCGCAAATATCCGTTTATATATGTAATTTAATAAAATGCCCTTAAAACGATACAAAACCTAAATCCTAAAAGTATCTTTATCACAAATTCACTCCACCGTCTCTTTGTCTCCATCATGCTCTATGCCCCCATGCCTCCACTACGATCACCATGCCTCCATCGCCTCTTCTTCCCCAAATCGAGCTTGAAAAGATAACGTCTTCTTCCCCAAATCAGATCTTGAAGAGGAAGATGACACAGATCCAATGACTTCTTCCCCAAATCGATCTTGAAGAGGGAGATCATCACAGATCCAACGATCAACGACCCCTCTATCTAATTCATTTTCTCTGTCTCAAATGTCACCAAACTTTCATTCACAGAAAGTTGAGACCTCCTTTGGAGATGTAAAGAGAGATGATGGCGATGCCATTACAAAAACATGGAAGGTGTGAAACGTCTAGCGCAACTGGATCCAAAGCTTGCAGAGAAAAATTACGAAGAGATAGGCTGAATGAAAGGTTTATGGAGTTGGATTCCATCTTGGAGCCTGGAAGGCTGCCCAAAATGGACAAGGCTGCTATTCTAAGTAATGTTGTATCTATGGTTAATTACAGGGTGAAGCGCAAAAGCTCAATCACTCAAATGAGGGTCTTCACGAGAAGATTAAAAAGTTGAAGGCTGAGAAAAATGAACTTCAACCACATGATGTCGTCTATGATAGGGTTTGCCATCTCTACCATGTTTCAAAATCTTAGAGAATCAGAAAGATTAAGAGAAGAAAGTTTTTTTTTAAACGAATAATGGGGTGGGACGGATATCCGTCAATTCGTGCAGAGTGGGAATGGTATTTAAATAAATAAATAATCGATTATTCGGGACGGATGCAAAGATCCAAATCCGCCCCATTGCCATCCCTAGTTTGGCTTCCTCGATCGGATAGATTTGGCCCTATGGTTGACCTTCCCTAGCCGGCATGATGTCTAGCTCGGTGTTGTACTTGAATGCTCGACTTTGGTGTTGGTGACCTTATCTCGATGCTCTGCTTAGCTAGAAAGAACTTTATATGTTGATTTCAAGGAAAACATGTCTTTTTCCCCACGGACGACATCAATCGGATGCGTCCAAATCCATTTTTGTTGATCTCAAACCTTCAAAACGAACAAGGGTGAGCTAGGGACCACAGTTGTGGTGGCCGAAGGCACTCCGATGCTTAAGTTAGGCGACGGTGCAAGGAAGAATAAAGACTAGATGTAATTAGAAATGTGTATGCATACCTTTCTTCTTCCATTCGTTCACCTTTTATCGTGAGTGTTCCCTCATCAACTGTCTCTGCTATCGAGGGCGTGATGGAAGAAGGAGATCTCGCCTAAAATCTTACATGTGCATGACTGAGTCTCTTCGCCATTTGGCTATGTTCATGATCCAATGCTTAATTGGGTTAAGGGCTGATTGGCACGAATGAATTTCGGGCCTACAACAGCTTAGAGATTTTTTTTGTTTGGGCCTTATTGTCCTGGGCCAAGCTCCAAGGTCCGTGACACGTGGGCTTATGTGACTTGGGCTTGGGCGCATGACTTATTGGATGAACAATGGTTTAGGTATGGGTCCATTTGGGACTATGCTAAAGCCGTTCACGTGTTAGGATTTATCTATGCAACATGTACGACTATGATCGTATGACTGATTGATGTCTCATCAGTCATTATCTGTAATCAAGATATAAATAGTGAATTGGGTGATAAAGTCTTTTTTTCCAACTTATAGAATTTCTGATAATTTGTAAGAACGTTCAAATTAATATTGGTTTCCAAGCTGTTACTGACAATACTCATAAGTATATTCTTGCAAATTTGTTATTTTGAAATTTGAAAATGGTGTTTGTTATTTTGGATATACCAGTGATTTAACACCACAATCTTAGTTTGCAAGATCAAATAAAACTCTTTGTCGGCATTAGGTTTGTTCTTGCTTCAGTTATTATTCCCCTACATTTTTTGTAAAGACTTGTAAGTTCATGTACGAGTTTTCAAGCTTATCATTCCTTCATTTACTTGTTATGAAAACACAAAGGTTAAATTTGGCATTTCTCAACATATCCTGGTAAATTTAAGTATGAGGAGTAAAAAAGCTAGAGTTTGATCTAGAGTAATTTTTTTCTATCCGATGACTTGTAAGATTAGTTATTTTTCCATTTTTCTTATAAATTATAACTTCTAATTAAGAAGTATAACACAAAAAAATAAATATCATTTATATAATTGTCCAATGTTTGTAATTCAAGTCGCGTCCAACATAACATTACTAATATTTGTGCATGTCTTCTTATCTCAATTTTTGGCAAAAAAATAGAGGTCATAAAGAACAAATTGTCGTATTCTTGTTTACAAGTGTAGTCATTTTATGAGTCTCAACAAGGCATGCAAGTCAGACCCTCGTTCTCTTTTGATTAGAGAACAAAACATAAATGAATGACACTCAACTTTATTTGTGTTACTTGAATGAGATGAATTCTAGTTTCCCAATATTGTAAGTGGCAACTATATGAATGGAGGAATGTCTTTCATTGCTGCAAGCATAACTAGACCTGGAAAGATTGACGTTTGACAAGTTATTACTAAGGCTTTCTCTACAAGTTTTTCTTCGAAATTATGAATGATGACTAACTTGAAGAGAACATGTAACATTTTTTTGGTGTCAATCACTACTAGAAAAGTGAACGTCCCCATCATTGAACTCTTGTTGCAAATTAAAGGTCCTTCTCCGACAGCCTATAACTGTCGATTGGTATTGGTCATCGCTGAAAGTGGCGTTGCAAAAGATTTACCGATTACTTTTGTTCGTTAGAATGGTCCATTGGTAACATTTTTCTTGATGGTCTAATGTCGGCTTATGACCCTCATAATATTTGATAACTATGAAACTTTTGTGAGCCCGGCCACTCTTCCAACCATTCATGGTTATCGGAATAACCAGTATTATGACAACATGGTAGACATATCATAGTCATTGTTGGTGATGCAATCATTTTTCGCTCTCTGCTCCAACCTGATAAATGCTAGCCTGTTGACCTATATAAGTAGCACACGTGAGCCACGGACCACCGTTGTGGTGGCCGATGACACTTTGATGCTAAAGTCAGACAGGGTTCTGAGGAAGGTGTAATGCTGTAACATGGAATTTGTAGTGTACCTTAACTTACCAACCTCATGTCTTATTTATAGTGTAAGGAGTCCCGGTTTAACTAGGCCATCGTAGGCGTAGATTAGGGGGGGATCTTTGTTAAGATCCCTCTCTAATTAGGAGTCGTGATGTAGGAGGAAAGTTCCATGTTAGCTCTGCGGTCCTAGATACGCGGGAGATAGTTCTCAATCCAAAAGCAATCCGTAGTGGAGAGTTTCCTTATATGGAAGATACTCTGGTGTTTGATTCCTAGTTGGGAGCAAATAGCAGCTGTAGTTGCCCGAAGCAGATCTTCAAGATACTTGCATGTTGAGGGCTTACGGGTATTGAGGACAACTATGAGACGTGTGGGCCTAGCATGCTGTGAGAGCCTGGGTCTACCTGGCAGACTGTATTGAGCGGGCTTAGAATCGCTTGGGCTTGTTCTGTGTTGGGCTGATGCTAGGGCTCGTATTTCCTCGAGATCATCTCGACACGTGTATGGCTAAAGGGCGTGACCATTTTTATGTATCATCAGCTACTCCCCTTGAGTTTGTGGGCTGTCACATCGATTCGCTAAGTCATTTCTTGAAGAGATGCGCTGCTCATGATGATTGAGCCTGAATCGTTGCTTGAGCCGCACACCGCGTTAATGACACATATGTTGGCTCGGCGAAAAAGATGCGGGAAATCATCTTCTATTTAGGTCGTCTGTAGTGTAGAGTATGATTTTTCTACTTTCTTTGCTTTCGAAGGTATTGCTCTGAAAAGATAGTTCGTCTTCTTCATGGCTCAAGAAAATCTTCTCGATGATGCTATTTTTTGGCTGAGGCCCTGGAATTTTTTGAAGACAGGTTGTTGTCTGAGCCTGGTCTTGCCAAAATCCGTTCAAAGTTTGGGGTTTATGCGGACCTGCTATTGTATCTCTTTACGAGCGACCAAACGCATGTGTCACCTCCTGCCGGTTTCATCTGTTTACATCGTGGGATGCTCCAAACTAGAGTGTGTTTTTCAGTACTGGACGTGATTTGGGAGTTCTTGGATCTCCTAGGGATTCCACTGGCTCAACTGGGGCCTAATGGAGATAGGATCGTCCTTACGATTCTGCGAGGCTAGTGTTATCGTGACTCCGCAGGTGATCCAGCTGCTGATCTCTTATCGGTTGAAGAACAATGTTGTTTGTAAGATGAAGTCGCCCATGTGCTTTGGTAAGTTGCCTGATGATTTCAAGTTCTAGCAGAAGTACTGCATTTTGGCTCCTGCGGATTCGTGGTATTTTCGGTACATGGGTCACCCGCTCGAGCGACAGTTCAGACCGCTCCGTAAGTTCAACCTCTTTCTCACGATTTTGATATGCTTGGTAGCGAGCTGATTGCTTATTACTTGTGTTCCTTTGCAGGAAGGTTTCCTACCACTTCTCTCACCTTAGAAGAGCCAAACACCATGGAGACGTTTCGCATCATGCCGCAAAGGAAAGCAATTGATGTCATATGGGTTTCCAACTTCATCCGTAGTGGGCTGTGGGACAACTGGCACGTTGCCCTCACTCTGTATCGTGAGTCGCACATTAGGTTTGAAGATGGGGCACCTTCTAGGAAGAGGAAGGTTGCTGGGGACAAAGTTCTTGTTCTGTCCGATGCGGAGGAGTCGTCTGAGACGCTTGCTTCCTTCGTGAGAAAGAGGGCTCGCATTAGAATTGGGCCATCCTTGGCACGAGTTGCTCCAATAAGAAAGGAGCGTGAGCCTGCTGGGCCTGTTGAGGCATAGACCGACGTTTCTGTCTTGGAGAAAGATTACCTGTGGCTAGCAGGAGTCATGGATAGGTCGAACCTTAGTGACGCGCAGGTCGAGGCTCTGAATGATTGTCTGGTTCGGATAACAATGGCGGCTTTCGCTGGTGCTGATTCGCGTGGGACCATTGCTGTTGGAGGTTCCTGTGAAGACTCACCTGAGGTGATAGAATCTGATTGCCCTACTATTGATTCGCCTGAAGGTGGTCGCGATACAGTTGGAAGTGTTGGAGGGTCTTTTAGATAATTCATTTTCTCTTCCCCCTCCGGATCATATTGAGTCGTCTCACAATAAAGGGTCGGTTGTTCTTGACAAAGGAAAGGCCACGGAGAAGAGTGAGGTCGGTGGCAACCGTGAAGTGCGACACTGGCGTAGTTCCAGATCAGGGAAAACTTCACCCAGACTCCCGGATAAGCCTGTTTGCATCTGACTTGGTAAAAAAGAGCTCACAAGTCTGGCATCAAGAGGTGGATGTATAATATTCTTTGAGGAAGCACATAAGCAGGCGCCACAGCTGGTTGATGGATCATGCTTCGAAACCCGAAGATGATATGTTGGAAGGACACATAGATAAGGGTCTGAATTACCTTATGTTGGGTATGTCTCATATGAGCCACGCGGTCGTTGCTGGAACAGAAGTCAAGGCGGCTCGTGATAAAGTATATACCTTGGAGTGTGTCTTCTCTCACATGCAGCTGCTGTATTCTGATGCGCTCCGTGAAATCGAGTGGCTTAAGAAGCAAGCTGAGGAGGAGCGGTTGGATCAATCAATCATGGGCTGAGGCTCAAGGGGCTCGTTTGGAGGACCTCAAGCGCAGTCTGATGGAGGTAGTGTCCGAAAGGGACGGACTCAGACAGGAGTTGAGCCGGGTCTGTTGAGAAGTCGATGTTGCGCAGGATGTTGTGGTTAAGGTGTGTTCTGAGCTGCAGTCTTTTGCTGAAGAGTGTTTCGAAGGAAGTTGAATGGGCTGCTGAGAAGCAATGGCTGGGAGCTGATGTAGAGTTTTATGCCCATGAGGTGAAAAAGACTGAGGACCAGCTCAAACTGGGGTGTCATGAGCTCAATGTTGTGAGGAGCAGTCTTGCCACAGAGCAGTCTCAGGTCGACAGGCTGACCGACAAGTTGGAGCTACTAGAGCGCAAACTTGTTGACGCGAGGGTGCGAGAGGAAGAACTTCTTCAGGAGCAAGGCAAGTGTGAGTTCCGCTAGGTTGTACATGGCCGACTGGAGCTGTTGGCACTGATGAAGGAGGAACATCCGGAATGGGATATTGGCTGGTATAAGAAGATGTCATATGTTGATTTGTCTGTTGCCTTTGCATCATCGGATGAGGAAGACTGTGGGCCTTGATGCGTAGACCGCGGCGCGCGTAGATGCCATCACTGTTCCTTCTTCAACTAGGCTTAGTTCTTTTGTTTTGGTACCTTCTCCTGGTAGGGAGTGACCTTGGTGTGATTGTAACTCTTTTAGTTTTGACTGTTAATGAAAACAGTTTTATCAGTAATGTGCTTGTTGTCTCTACTGTACGTTTTTTCCTTTTGCCTTGTCGTCATGCTTAGGCTGGTTGAGTCAATAGGACGCTTGATTGGTCTGTTTGCGATAGAGAGCTTGACCGCTTTGTATTGTGAACGACTCGGAGTCGTTGTTGCGTACGGTTTAGCTGGGGGTTGCTCGCGCCGTGGCTTGTTTTCGAGGTAAGCTGCTTGAGGCTTATCCTGTTTGTTTGAGTGGTCGGTCGTGTTTGCTGCTAAGAACGAGTTGCAATAGTCGAGCGCATGTATTAGATCGTTCGTGCCGAGTCAGGCGTCGTACGCTCGGGCTGACTTCCTAAATAACTTTTATCTGGGCATTGGTCGCACAATATTTGTATTGGCGTGAATGGCCTTCGCGCATATTAGGATGTTAGTCCGTATGAGCGTGAAGACACTAATTCGGTTAGATTCATGTTTGGCGACCAAACTGAAGAGCAGTGGTCTCGCAGCAAGCCGTTGGAATCAGTTCAGGACTGACTAGGCTCCTGCCTTCCGAATCGTGTATGACCCAATAAAGTGGGCTATAGATTCGGGGAGTAAAAGTTTGGCAACCAGACTGAAGAGCAGTGGTCCTTTGGCAAGCCGTCATAATCAGTTCAGGACTGACTAACCTCCCACCTTTCGAACCATCTACACCCTCCCCACGCGACGGGGCTACGAATTCAAGGGGGTTTGGCGACCAGGCTGAAGAGCAGTGGTCCCGTGGCAAGCCATTGTGATCAGTTCGAAATTGATTAGGCTCCCACCATCCAAATTATCTATACTCGAGTGCACCAGGCTAAAAATTTGGGAGGGTTCGACAGCCACGCTGAAAAGCAGTGGTCTCGTGGCAAACCATCGAAATCAGGTTGCGGCTGATTAGGTTCCAACCTTTTGGACTATCTACACCCTCGCAGCGCGGGCTATGATATTCACATAATTATTACATAATATATCCCTTAATTTCTATATGTTAGTGTTTCGATTATTATATTTTATTCTAATTATTTTGTTTTCATGTTTTTGTAGGAATTTGAGCGTAAACGATGAAATTGCGTTAAGGCAGCAATTCGAGGAATGATCAATTGGTTGGTTCAAATGGCGGTACAAAGTAATGGGTGACAAATCGATTATCAAATGTCTAAACCTAACCCGAATACCCAAATCCACCTAATTTAACCTAAGCCCAAGCCTAAAAGTTGACTTAAAATCCAAACCTAACCTAACAAGGAGAAAGAGGGAGAACCCAATTTAAGCTTCCTATCTCCCTTTTCCTCATCCTCTCTCTTTCATACGTTCCTTGGCCAGGTCACGCTCTCCTCTCCGCTACAACTCTCTTCTTCCTTCTCTATTTTTCCAGCCACCACGCCACATCCTTCCTGTCGACGATCCTCGCTCGATGGGAGGACCGGTAATTACGCCCAAACAGTACACGCGTTCAATTGCAGTAAAGATTGGGGTGTCGATCCCACGAGGAAAAACGATCTACAAAACAAGGTCAAGGAAGAAAAAAACTACGCGAAACTAAATGTAAGAAATTCTAGCAATTTTAAAATGTGAAATTGAATTTAGTTTAATAAAAATCAAGTTTAGAAAAGTCACAAGGTTCCAAGAATCCCTCCTAGATTTCACGCGCCAACTAGTATTGATTGCTATGATGACTCGATTACGTGTTTCACATCCCAAACAACATAATCGGAATAATAGTCTTTAATGCATTAATATATCATAATGTAAATGGATTTTAGATTTCACTTTTTCTAGAAAGCACAAAGGTTGGTCATATGTGATATCCTAAACTTATGATATATCCAGAGACAATAACATAATAAAAGACGATCACATATAACTAACCTACCGGAATCAATTGATCCTTAAAAATTCCACACATAAGAAAAACGTGACTAAAGATATATGGAGAAGAAAAAGACAACCACCGGAATAATAATCTACGAAGAAATTGATGAAATCTTTGTCACTAAAATAACATAATTCATATATTAAATAAAAGTGATAATCATAAACACTATTATTCATCGTGAAAGCATAAAACGAATCAAATACTAATTAAGTGCATTACATCTAGGAGTTCGTCTCTTCACCTTGCGTGGAGTTTAGTGACGCATGGCGAAGGTGATGACATTAATAGCAGTGTGGAGCTTCATCGGCATGGCGGCGCGTGGTGGATTAGCGACGCACTCCCTGCTGATGTGTTCCCTGCTGCGTTCTGGATAGCGTTGTTGCGTCGTCGCCTGCTGTCCTCTCTGTTGTTGCTGCTGCGTTTTTGTTCCAGGCCAAAACTCCCATTTTTTCTCTTTTTTGGTTGTCTTTAAGGTAAAGAGAAACCTACCCCCTATTGGGCCCACATTGGAAACCAAAATACCCATTAGTCCCCCATTGAAAGCCCAATTTCAATTTGCTACATTTCAATTGTAAACTAAAGGGCTTGGTGGATCTCAAGCCCAATGAATTTAGAAACCAAAGGATAACAAAAGGAAAACAAAGGGTTTGGCTATGTTCATTCATATGACTTCTTTGTTCCACCAATTCAAAACTAATTTCATTATTTTTCTTTGGCTTGAGTTTCTCTCGCCCCATTTCGTCAATTCGCCACGCTAATGCACTTTTGTCATTTAAACTCCAAATCCTACAAAATACAAAAATAAAATAATTAAACTAAAATACGCTATTCGAAACGCTAACAAACATAAGTTAAGAGGTATATTATGTAATAATTATGTGAATAACAAATACCCCCAAACCTATATTTTACTAGTCCTCGAGCAAAACAAAATTAAGAATAAAACCCTAACTCACTTTCGTAGGAATCACGGTTGCACTTACCTTAACGTGCAACAAGGCTTTAAACCTCTAGATTATATCTAGAGGACGAGTTATAGTCTCGTGAGGGTTTTCAGAAATGTTACCCCCAAACATTACTGACTCAATAAAACAAAACCTATCTCCTAAAAACATAATGCAAAAACATGGGCATTCCCCTTTATTTTCCTTATAGTAATTTTCTAATTGCTTAAAATTCAAAAAAAACAACAAACTAAAACTGTCACAAAAGTATATCAATAGAGTACAATAATTTAATAGTATCTAAAGGTTAAATAAATTTCATAATCATTCTCAACTCGAAGTGTGTGTGTGAGGAACCTTATTAACATAACTCTTCATCTCATAGTAAAGATGTGACGAGATAACCTTTAGAAAGTACTTTTCGACTACAAATCTCTCATGTCACTCAGAAATAAAAACACTCAGAGATTAGGCACTCAGTTTATATGTGAGAAAAAAAATATACTATGGAAAATGCAAACGTCTCACATATAATTATCATGAAAAATGGAATTTTTCAAAGAGTGAAATGAATATGATCTCATGGACAGGAATATTGATTACTTTTGAGAATCTTGAATCAAACGCCATAGTTCTTGCCTATTCAATCTCCACATCTACTGAACCAACTTTCTCTTAAAATCAATTAGGTCTTTACTAGGTTGTAATGAGGCTTGGATTATGGTAAACAATAATGGACAAAAAGGATACAAAAATTTTCTGAGAATGACTACACCCTTGAATAAACACATAGGGCATTGAAGAACAAATCAATGTTGTACACCATTAACTTTTTCTTCATTAATTTTTTTTCCAATTTTTTTTTTCAATTTTTTAAATATTTTTTTACATGTTTTTTTTTTCTTACATGCTTTTCCCCGTTTATACAATCAAACACTCTTACTTTGAGGGCGCATGAAATATCTATTTTCAACTCTTTCTATTTGCCCATTCCATAAATATATCTCACCGTATACATTCTCAAAAAATTGGGTAAGGATAAAATAATAGAGGTATTACTCCTTGATTGGAGTAGGTATTGGGAATGAGGATAACAAAGAGAATGCTATATAAAGGCTCAAAGGGCTGCAAATGGATATTTATTATTGGGTAGGCTAAAAGGCTAAAAAAATTGGTTTAAAGGAAAAAAATGTCTATATCACTTCATAAGTTCTAGTTAGTACTAGGACATCTCAACTAAATAAAGCAAGAAGTTCTAGTGTAAAGATTCAATTTTTATGTCATTCTTAAAGCAATCAATAAGAAAATCAAGAATAATGAGATCATCAACAAAATAATGCGGACTCAAGAAAAATCAGATTGTAATTAATAACCCTCAAGAAATAAATAAAATATAGCTCAAAACTCACAAGGGTTAAGTCTCCACTATTATTCTAAGGTTTTCTAGTTCAATATCTCACTAATCAACTTCAAATCATGTTGACTTGGCTTATAGTGCATGAATAGTCGAGTTGAAAAGTCTCACGAAATACATTTAACATAAGGATAATATAAAATATCATGTTTTCTACTAATATAACTATGTGACACGTGTTAGTATGTGTTTTCTCAAAATTAAAGGCAACAAAAATATTCTCTAAAATTAAAAAGACTCAAAAAATTTATTTTTTTTAATTCACCAAGAGTTCAGATTTCGAATGCATTTTCATAAAGATTTTACACAATTACCGTAACATCTAAGTATTCAATTGAGATTGAGTAGAACACAAAAAAATGACTCAGTTTAATTGTAAAATACGTTTTAAGCTCAAAGATTTTTGAAAATTGCACAAAAAAAATCTAATAAACCACCATCACCCCCAAACCTAAATCAAACATTGCCCTCAATATATAAAATAATAATCATGACAAATGAAGGAAAAAGAAAAGAGGAGGGTTAGAGTGATATTACCATGGTGAAGTTTTACCAAATTCAAGTAGACAATGTCCTCACAGTCACCAAAATATAAGAAAATCATACCGACGGGAGAAATGAACACATGGGATGAGGGTCTCCGAGTGACTCCAGTAGCAACACTTAAAATAACCTGAAACACTAAAAGAAATACATAAAAGCAAAAACCTAAACTAAACTAAAAACAATGAAAAATAATAAATGAAAAATAAAAAAATAAAACCTAAACTAAAGATAGGGTGGAGAACATCAAATCAAGTACACAGGGGCAACCAGAGAGATCTCGTCTGGCACCTCTACCTGCTCCACATAGTGCTTCAAACGCTGCCCATTTACTCTAAATACTCTCCCATCTTTTGGATCTTCAATTTCTATGGAACCATTGGGAAAGACTTGTTTTACCATGAATGGGCCCGTCCATCTCAATCTTAGCTTGCCAGGATGAAGATGAAGTCGTGAGTCATAGAGATAGACTTGTTGATTAGGCTCGAAATGTTTCCTCAGAATTTGCTTATCATGAGCCGCTTTCATCTTTGCCTTGTATATTCGGGAATAATCATAGGCATCATTCCGCAACTCCTCAATTTCAGCTAACTGAAGTTTCCGCTGAATACCCGATCCGAGGAATGCATGTTTAAGTCCCTTAGGCAGTGGGGCTAGGTCAACTTTCGGAGTTTCCATGGTGGATGGTTGTGGTTTCTGTCTTTCCTTTGGTAACTCGTCAAAGTATGGTTGCCATTGTCGTCCTCCTTTATCTCTTAACCCTAAAACAACAGAAATATCAAAAACATTGTCAGGATAAAGTGAACTCTCAGAATCAGAAATAAAAAGGAGGTACTCTAAGGTTTCAGAGTCTGCGCTCAGGAGCGCCTCCTCTGATATCAGCGTGTCTATCATGTAGGTATGATGACACTTATCATCATCACGTGGTTGCTTGCTAATATTGAATATGTTGACCTCCAGAGTCATGTTCCCAAAAGACAGCTTCATCAGACCGTTTTTGCAATTGATAAGAGCGTTAGCTGTGGCAAGAAAATGTCTACCTAAAATAATCGGATTTGTAGACTCCATATTGACCGCAGAATGAGTATCTAAATAAGAAAGTCGACGGGATAGTAAAAATTATCAATCTGCAGCAAGACATCCTCGACTATTCCTCTTGGCTTCCTAACCGATCTATCGACCAATTGTAGTACCACGGATGTGGGTTTAATCTCTCCTAGACTCAGTCGCAAATAAATAGAATATGACATTAGATTTACACTTGCTCCTAAATCCAACAAGGCTTGGCCGAACTCATGAGTCCCAATCTGGCAAGTGATTGTAGGACACCCTGGATCTTTGTACTTGGGTGGTGTCCTCTGCTCAATCACCGCACTTACCTGTTCTGTCAAGAAGGCAATCTTCTTGACACGATGATTCCTCTTGATAGTGCATAGATTCTTGATGACCCTCGCATAAGTTGGTACCTGTTTAATCACATGCAGCAAAGGTAAGTTAATTTTAACCTGTTTCAAGTGTTCTAGAATCTCACCATGCATTTCCGATTTCTTTCCAGTAGGTCGTAGTGCCTGAGGAAAAGGAACTGAAACTGGAATGTTCTTGTTGGGCTCATCCTCAGGGATGCTCTCCTTTGCATTTGGGGAGGTGCCTATAGTCGTGGACGAGCTTGATCCATCTAAAATCTTACCACTCCGAGTAGTGATGGCATTAACCTCTTTGACATTCTGAGAGTCTGAAGTAGAGGTTTGTGCCATAAGTTGGCCCTTCGGATTTGCTTGAGGCTGTGACAAAAATTGGCCCCACTCTTGTACTGTTAATGAACTTGTCAGCTTGGTTATCTGGTTTTTTATCTCGTTGTTCTCTTCTGCCAACTGTGTTAATGCAATCTCAAATTTTTTATTAGTTTTACCTTGTGCCTCTATAAATGCATGTATTGTGTCTGATAAGGAACTTCTGTTAGATTGCGCATTGTATGGAGGTGCAGGGTATGACCTAGGTGGTTGTGCCTGTGAGTGTGTAGGTTGGTCTACTTCGAACTTCCAGCCTAAGTTAGGGTGAACTCTCCAGCCAAAATTGTAAATGTTAGAGAATGGTAAGTAAGGCTTCTTGTACATCCCTAAGGCGTTACATTGTTCCTCATAAACCCCTCTCATACCCATGGTGTGGACATGTATTCAAGAGATCTTTGAACCTCTCCCATGCTTGATATAATGTCTCACTATTCTATTGGGTGAAGGTAGAAATCTGTCTCTTTAGACCGTTGGTTTTGTGGTGAGGAAAGTATTTATTAAAAAATGCTTGGATCATCTCCTCCCACGAATCTACAGACCTTGGTCGCAAAGAGTATAGCCAACTCTTCACTTTTTCCTTAAGGGAAAAAGGAAAAAACCTTAGTCTAACCGAGTCTACAGCCTCAACTTTGTTGTGGAAAGTGGCCACAACTTCCTCGAATTTCCTAATGTGAACATAAGGATTCTCACTCTCTAGGCCATGAAAAGTGGGTAATAATTGTATCATACCCGGCTTAAAATCTAGCTTTGGTGTACTTGGTGCAAACATGATACATGATGGAGTAGTAGTGAGCGTGGGGTGAAGATAGTCCTTTAGCGACCGAATATGGTCATCTTCGTGATTACTCATAGTGTTAGAATTAGAAGTATGACTTAATTTGGTCTCAATGTGAATTTGTGGGTGTTCTAAATTTGGGACCCTAATTAGTCTCTTTAAGTGGTCTCTATTCCAACTCACACTCTCAATGTCTTTTTTTTGTTTTTTTTTTTTGCAATTTTTTTAGAAATAAAATAAAATAAAAATTAAACTTGACCTATAACCTAAAAATAGAATAAAATAAAATAAAACAATGAGCAAGAAAGATAATACACGAAACCTCCCTTGTAGAATGACGTTTGTTCCCCGGCAACGGCGCCAAAATTTGATTACGCCCAAACAGTACACGCGGTCAATTGCAGTAAAGATTGGGGTGTCGATCTCATGAGGGAAAATGATCTACAAAACAAGGTCAAGGAATAAATAAAACTACGCGAAACTAAATGTAAGAAATTCTAACAATTTTAAAATGTGAAATTGAATTTAGTTTAATAAAAATCAAGTTTAGAAAAGTCACAAGGTTCCAAGAATCCCTCCTAGATTTCACGCACCAACTAGTATTGATTCGTTATGATGACTCAATTACGTGTTTCACATCCCAAACAATATAATCGGAATAATAATCTTTAATGCATTAATATATCCTAATGTAAATGGATTTTAGATTTCACTTTTTCTAGAAAGCACAAAGGTTGGTCATATGTGATATCTTAAACTTACGATATATCCGGAGACAATAACATAATAAAAGACGATCACATATAACTAACCTACCGGAATCAATTGATCCTTAAAAATTCCACACATAAGAAAAGTGTGACTAAACTTATATGGAGAAGAAAAAGACAACCACCGGAATAATAATCTACGAAGAAATTGATAAAATCTTTGTCACTAAAATAACATAAATTCCTATATTAAATAAAAGTGATAATCATAAACACCATTATTCATCGTGAAAGCATAAAACGAATCAAATACTAATTAAGTGCGTTACATCTAGGAGTTCGTCTCTTCACCTTGTGTGGAGTTTAGTGACGCATGGCGATGGTGATGACTAGGGGTGGGCATCCCATCCCGCAATCCCGTTCCTGTCCCGATCCCGTCCCGTCCCGATCTAGAATGGGATGGGATGGGATGAAGATTTTCAATCCCGCCAATCCCGTCCCATCCCGAACTAATTTATTAATATTAATTATTAATATTTTTATTTTAGAATTGTGGATGCCCATACAAATATACTGATGTATATAACATTTTTAGCATCTCAATGAATCTCTCACACATATCTCTAGATTAGTATGTAAATTACTAAATTTGTAATACTTCTCACTTTCTCAGTTCTCCTTTCTCTGATAAAACATTCGGTCATTCTTTTGGTTCGGTATACCACTTTTGTGTCATTAGACTATGAACTAGATTTTTTTGGTAGGCTGATGTTGTGGGACATAATGGACGCGGTATCAATGAATATGACATTGAGTTTCGCACTCTTAACATCCACACTAAACCTCAGGAAACGAAATGTAAACTCAGACCTGGATAAAAGGCTTGAATCAAGCTTCAATTTCAAGAATGTGTTGACAAGAAGACAACAATTTGACACACTGTCCAAAGTTATTTCAGCAGAGTCCAATTGTAGATACATCCCTCAGTTGCTCGGTTGTAGTCAACCTGATCACTTACATCACAATTTCCCCAAAATTGAAAATTTATGCTTGATTAGGTGAGCGAACACGAGTTGGTGGATAGGGGGTACCACAACAGGAGGGTGAAGGTGAGTTGATTTCCTTGGTTGCAGCAGGGCACTGCATGTACCCTTGAAGCTTGTGGACAAGCTTCTTGAAGCTGGGGAGGGTGATGGAAAGTGAACATTCAAGCAAAGTACAAGTAATTTATTTTATTAAATTTGTAATTTGTAATTCGGTATATGTAATATGTATTTTAGAACTTCAGACTTCTAGACTTCTAGTATGAACGGGATGGGTATATCTCGTCCCATCCCGTCCCGTGCCCACCCCTAGTGATGACAGCAACAGCGGTGTGAAGCTTCATCGGCATGGCGACGCGTGGTGGATTAGCGACGCACTCCCTGCTCCTGCGCACTCCCTGCTGATGCGTTCCCTGCTGCGTTCTGGACAGCGTTGCTGCGTCCTGGACAACGTTGCTGCGTCATCGCCTGCTGTCCCCTATGTTGTTGCTGCTGCGTTTTCGTTCCAGCCCAAAACTCCCATTTTTTCTCTTTTTTGGTTGTCTTTAAGGTAAAGAGAAACCTACCCCCTATTTGGCCCAAATTGGAAAAAAATACCCTATTAGTCCCCCATTGGAAGCCCAATTTCAATTTCAATTTGCTGTATTTCAATTGTAAACTAAATGGCTTGGTGAATCTCAAGCCCAATGAAATTGGAAACCAAAAGACAACAAAAGGAAAACAAAGGGTTTGGCTATGTTCATTCATATGACTTATTTGTTCCACCAATTCAAAATTAATTTCATTGTTTTTCTTTGGCTTGAGTGTCTCTCGCTCCATTTCGTCAATTCGCCTATGAATTTTCAAATTCGCCATGCGAATGCACTTTTTTCATTTAAACTCCGAATCCTACAAAAATACAAAAATAAAATTATTAAACTAAAATACGCAATTCGAAACACTAACAAACATAAGTTAGGGGGTATATTATGTAATAACTATGTAAATATCAACCGGCAGCGCAGCACAACCACGAACACCACCACCGGTTCATCCCCTGTTCCTTCCTTTCATCTTCAACCAACAGTCAAACAACACAACCTCACACAACAACCACCATCACCGCCCCTGCTCCTTCCCCTTTCTCGCACTGCAACAGAAAAAACAGGTGCGCAACCACCTTGCTACCGTCCTGCTCGTTCTCCCTCTCTTTTTCTTCATCTTCCTCTCTTTCTCACTGTTTCCCTCCTCTTTTTGTCATGCTACCTCACCGTCCATCCACAAGCACCACTTCGCATCAGAGCCCTGCTCCTCTTCTATTATCTCTCTTTCTCGTTCACTCTCTTGGTTTCTCTCATCTCTTTATCTTTCTATTGCAGGCTTAGCGAAGAAGAAGAACGTAGAGCAGAGCAGAACAGAAACAGAGCCATCACCGCCCCTCTTCTTCCCCTGTTTTCTTATTTCCCTCTTCCCTTCGCCTCTCTTTCTCGTTTCCCTCTCTTTCTCTCTCGCATGTACAAAGCAGGGAGATGAAGCAGGGACGAAGAGGAATCAACAGAGCAGCTTTCATGGACGCAGGAGGAAGAAAACGCAGGAAAGCAGACGGGAAATAACTGATTTTTGAAATCAGGTTATTCGCACCCAGTCCATTTCTCTGTACCACCACATAGCCGCCGTATTCTCATCCATCATGATCTTCTAGACCCCGCGTAGAGGCGAAGATGAAACTACTAGGTTTCCTAGAGTTTTTCGTATTTGAATTATTGTTTTCTATATGTTTGAATGCTATATACAATTGATTTATGAATTTCAATAATTTGCTTTTACCAATTATATCCGGTATAAGAATCTAGACTAATCGGTAGTTAGAAGTTCTCTTTATTGATATTCGAAGTCTGCTTTAATCAAATAATTTAAATTTGTGATTGTGTGTGCCGTAAAAAGACATGCAATGCTAGGAGTTTAGAATTAATTAAGTTAAACATGTGATTGTGTGTACCGTAGAAAGACATGCAATGCTAGGGGTTTATGCATTTGCTGAAATCAATTGTGATTGAAGATTAATCTTTAGATTAGTCGTCATGAATCTCAAAAACAGTAATTTAAGTTAAACAAATCTCGAAGAACCTGTGGTGGATTCGATGTCTCGGTCCACTATCTCATTGTCTTATTACTTTAATTTTTTGTTAATAGGTCTTAGAATTCGACTGTCTCGTCAATCCTCGTGGAATCGACCCGTATTTTCCACTGTAGGGTTTATTAGCTTATTAATTTAGGTTAATAAAATCTGCATCAAGTTTTTGGCGCCGTTGCCGGGGATTTAACGATACAATCGAAATTGAGGGTTTGTTTTTACTAGTTTATGAATTAGGTTTCATTTCCTTTTTAAGAACAGTGTTAGGAGTCGTTTGTGTTATTTGTTTATAGTTCAAGTTTTAATTTTTTTTCTTTTTGCATTTGTTTTGTAGGCGATCACACACATAGAAGCTTAAGTGGGAATGAAGTGAATAATTGCAATTCGTGAAGAAACTCTCAGAAATCGACTTCTACCCGGTGTCACAAGTAACCCAAAAGAGGTTCACGCCAGAGGTAACTTCTGCCCACCGCATCTGCACGCGGTTTCTGTGTGATCACTCGTGTTTTGCTTGTTCTAGGTAGTATTGCATGCAAATTTGAATAGTGACAGGATTGAGTTGAAACTTTTGTGCCCTCTCCCGCGGATAGGTTAACCACCATCTATTTTAGGGTTAGGAACCTAGGCCTTTACTATTTAAAATTGTAGCAAGATAATTATCTAGGACAAGTGTGACGCTCATAGGGACATTCTTTGGAAGTTTGACAGCTTAAAGTGGTCGAGTAAGGAACATATCCCATCTGGGAACAGTTTTTGAACTGGCATTTCACTTTGAGCTATAGAGTGGAAAAAGAGGTAGGAACAACTTTGTAGTGGCGGATTGATAGGAAATTACCGTGTCTCTCCCACGGTTAGGTAAACTGAATTGACAGCTCTGCATTAGTAAAAAAAAAAACTCTAGGATCGTCTGCCATTCATTTTGTTTGTGCATCATTTAGGTGTCATATAGGGTTCCGTTGTTTTATTTTTTAGAGTTAGGTCATCTTCATATAGCGGTTAGGCTTGCATCTTAAGAAATAAAAAAAAAATTCCTGAGACCAAAGAGATGGCTGAGGAGAAGGCCTTTAAGGATTACTTCTCCCCTCTTTCTAGCAGTGCTCCGTCTTGCACTGTCTTACTTGAGACAACTGCAAACAGTTTCGAACTCAAACCATCTATTATTCATCTGTTGCCCTATTTTTTATGGTTTTGAGAAAGAAACCCTTATTTTCATGTTATAGAGTTTCTTAACATTTGCGCCACCTTGAAGTACAAGAACTTTTCTGATGATTCGGTTTGTTAGGTTGTTTCCCATTTCTTTGAAAGATAAGGCGAAATTGTTATTAAATTCATTAGAAACAGGATCCATCACAACGTGGGATGCGATTTCAAGAAAGTTCTTAACAAAGTATTTCCCCATTCATAAAACGAATACCATCCGACGAGATTTATTTAATTTTCATCAAAAAGAGGGCGAACATTTCTATGAATGCTAGGAAATGTTTAATGAACTCATTATCAGGCGTTTCCATCACGGATTTGACCCCTCAAAACCATCGTATGATTGATGCCACTAGTGGTGGGTCACTAATGAAGATGAGCATAAATGAGATATGGGAATTCTTTGAAACGTTTTTCAAAAATTTTCTGCAATGGGATTATTCGAGAAAGGAGTTTGATAGGCATAAAGGCGATATATATGAAGTTAGAGATACATCTGTTCACCCCCCTTCTACCTCGAAGTTTGAGAAAGTTGTTATGACTATGGCTCAAAAGATAAATGCATTTTTTATGTGACTTACACCTCCCTCAAACGCTTCATTTGAGGTCTGTGCTGCATCTTCGAGTCCTGGCCATTCAATAGCTAATTGTGACTTGCAAAACGATTATGCTACGTACTATGCTGAGCAAGTCAACTCTTTTAATACTATGAGGCGACCTAGTAATAATTCACAACCTAACTATTACAATCCAAGATTCACCCAGCATTCAAATCTTCCTTACCAAGGGGGACCTGTTGTTGTCCCCCAGGCTCTTCAAGTCTCTAGCCTTGTTAGGCCTCACTTTAATCAAGGTCCTCCATCCAACACATCCAATCTAGAGGAAACGATTAATTGTTTTATGTAGTGCACAGAGAGTATAGTTGAGAAACACTCTAAGGATATATCATAGTTGAAAGCCACGAATCAACACCAATCTCAAGCCATCAATAGACTTGAGATAGTTGTGAGTAAGATTGCTCAGTCATTATTTGAGAGAGAGCCAGTGAGATTTCCTAGTCAACCTGTTCCAAACTCGAAGGGTCAATTCGCAGTTTGTAGTACGTCTGAGTCATGCCATGAAGATGTCCAATCTATTACTACCTTTAGGAGTGGAAAACATGTTGACAATCGGGTACAAGTGCCCGATTTGAGTGTCGTTGCATCCCCGTCTAAGTCAAAGCAAGTTGCATCTCCATCTGACAAGGAGGCTGATAAAGCCTCACCTTCTAAAGATGTTCCTTTTGACTCTGACCACACCCACGCATCTTATTTGCCTAGGGTACCGTTTCCATCACGGTTAGCTCCGACAAAGAAAGGAACAAATGCTAACGATGTAATGGAAATTTTTTAAATAAGTTCACATTAATATTCCATTGCTCGAAGCTATTAAGCAAGTTCCTATCTATGCCAAATTTTTTAAGGATTTTTGCACGCGAAAGTTACATGTGCAAAAGAGAGCCTTCCCCGCCGAGCAAGTAAGCTCAATTATTAAACACATAACCCCGCCTAAGTATAGGGATCCTGGGTGCTCGACTATTTCTTGTGTTATCGGTGATCATATGATTGATAAGGCAATGTTGGATTTGGGAGCGAGTGTTAATTTGTTGCCATACTCTGCTTATGAGCAATTAGGTTTCAACGGGCTAAAATCGACTAAAATAACACTACAATTGGCAGATAGGTCAATCAAAATTCCACGCGGTGTTATAGAGGATGTGATCATTAAGGTTGAAAATTTTTATTTTCCTATGGACTTCATAGTCCTTGATACACAACCTGTTCACAACCCCTCTAGTCACATTCCAATTATTTTGGATCATCCATTTTTAGCCACATCTAATGTTATTATTGACTGTAGGAATGGAATCATGAAAATATCATTTGGCAACATGACTGTCGAACTCAATGTTTTTAATGTAAGCCAACAACCTCTTGAGTCTGAGGATGTTTGTGAAGTTAACATGATTGAGAGTTCGGTGGAGAATCCCTTCTTGCAGATCCCTTAGCATCATGTTTGACTCACTTCGGTTTAGACTTTGATATTGATGATTCCATTAGGGAAGTGAATGCTTTGCTTGATTCAACCCCTATTATGGATCCGAGTTACACATGGAAGCCTAAAGTGAAACTCCTTCCACTCAGTGAGTCAAAACTGACTCCTTTTGTTGAGACTATTGTGCTTTCCGACCCATTCCCTTCCCCACCTTTTCATGATGATCCATTCGACATATGTCTTCCTAGTGACTCTTGCATGAACTTTGATTCCCCATATTCTTTGAAATCTTGCCTTGACTATTTTCATGATACGAATGTTCTCATAATTCAAGAAATAGTCAGGTAGTTATCGAAAGACGCGTCTAAGGAGAGACTAAATCCCATAAGTAGTGTTGATTCCAAGTTTGGGTTTATTGGTGAGTTGTCTAGCTCATTATCTTTGTGCAATTCATTTTGTGATGATGAGTCTATACCACCTGATATATCTATAGACATACATCTTTGCATCCCTTGCACATTAACTGACTCTACTTGTATGGATCCCTTGTTTTAAGGGATGAATTTAGTTTTGACCATCCTACTGTGCAACACATTCAATTGTCTGATTTGACACCAGACTTAGGATGTCCATTTCTAGGAGTAGGCAAGAGCCATTTGCTGAATATCACCGTTTGTGACAACATTCTACTCCAGATCCCTATGACTTCTCTACAACCGCTGGCTCATTTGCATTTTCTCTATGATTTTGCATGGCGTCTTCGTCGTTTTAAGGGTGTGCTAGTTTTTGTTGAGCTGCATGTGGTTGTTAATGTTTGTTGGATCGATCCTCAACTTTTTAGGTTGTTGCTATATGATCTAGTCAATATCATGGACTAAGTGTCTAGGTTTGGGGGAGTGTTCGTAATGTTCTTCCTCATCATTTCATGGTACATCATTTATGCGAAAGAATATGAGTCGGGCTGACGACGTTAAACCAAACGCTCCTGGGAAGTAGCCCAGCTTCAGTTGTGTCATTATGGTTAGTCTGGATTGATTTTCAAGTTATTTCTAGTTGCACTCCACTCATACTCGTTAGCTCCGTAACAATTTTGACTTACAACTGGTATATGCAATCTTTTTCGTTGGTGCATTTTTATTTGTTTTTATCAATTTCTCATGCTAAGTCCACAGTTCTTATATTTTTAAGCATTCATGGTTGATGATTTCGTCGAAATTGGTAAAACTTTCCCATGGTAATATTCCTCTAACTTTCGTCTTTACATTTTCCTTCATTTGTCATGATTTTTTTTTATACATTGAGGACAATATTTGGTTTAGGTTTGGGGGTGAGGTTTATGAGTTTTTGTGTATTTTTCAAAATTTTAAACTGAAATGTATTTCACAATTCTATTGATTGACTATTGTATTCTACTCAATCCCCGTTGAATACATAGATGATTATGATTGTGTGAAAAATTTTCGATTTGAAAATGCATTCAAAATATGAGTTCCTTTCTGATGAAGAGAAAATGCTTTCAAGTATGTTTTTAAATTTTATAATTGATATATTAATTGGAAAACATAAGGTTTGATATTATATTTAAGTTAAATATATTTCATGAGATTTTTCGACTCAACCACTCTTGCACTATAAGCCAAGTTAGCATAATTTGAAGTTAAACGGTAATATATTAACTAGAAGGCCTTAGAATAATAATGGAGACTTAACCATTGTGAGTTTCGAGGCATTCTATTTTTCTTGAGGGTTATTAAAAAAACCTTGACGTTTCTTGAATCCGCATTATCTCGTTGATGATCTCATTATTCTTGTTTCTTTTATTGATTGTTTTGAGAATGACATTAAAATTGAATTATTACACTAGAACTTCTTGTTTATTTAGTTGAGATGTCATAATACCGACTAGAGCTTAGGAAGTGATATAAGCATTTTTTTCTTTGAACCGTTCTTTAGCCTTTTAGCCTACCTAATAATAAATATTTGTTTGCAGCCCTTTGAGCATTTGAATCTCCATTACCTACTCCAATTAGGGAATAATATCTCATATTATTTTTATCCTTACCCAATGTCTCTGAGAATGTGTATGGTTGATATATTTTTGGAATAGGCAAATAAAAAGAGTTGAAACTAAATATTTCATGAATCCTCGGGACTGAAATGTTTCATAGTGCAGAAGGGGAAAACATGTCATTGATTTTATATAAGAAAAAAAGAAGAAAAAAATTGATGCTTCGAAGAAAAATAAAAAGAAAAAAGAAGAAAAAAAAATATGAAGAAGAATTTCGAAGGAAGAAAAATTAATGGTGTACAACATGGGTTTATTCTTCAGAGCCCCACGTGTTTATTAAAGGGTGTATCCAGTCTTAGAGAATTTTTGCATATCTTTTTTTGATTCTTGTTAGCCAAAATCTTAACCTCATTACAACCTAATAAAGACCTAATTGATCTTAAGTAAATGTCTGGTTTATAGACGTGGAGATTAAATATAAAAGAAATATGGTATTTGATTCAACATTTCCAAAGTAATTGATATTCCCGTCCATGAGATCATATTCATTTCATTATTTGAAAAGTCTGTTTTTCATGATAATTATATGTGAGATATTTGTGTTTCCATAATTTATTCTCTTTTTCACATATAAACTGAGTGATAACTAACCAATATCTGAGTAACAAGAGAGATTTGTAGTTGAAGCGTACTATCCAAAGGTTATCTAGTCGTATCTTTACTATGAAAATGAAAGTTAGGTTGATAAGGCCATGCACACACTTTGAGTTGAGAATGATTGATGAAATTTATTTAACCTTTGGGTATTATTAAATCGTTATTAGACTCTTTGATATATTATTGTGATACTGTTAGTTGTTTTCTGAAAATTTTGGCAATTAGATTATTACTCCGAGGATAATAGATAGAGTTATCAAGTTACCATGTTTTTGAAATTTATTGAGTCATAATGTTTGTGGGTAACATTTCTGGAAACCCTCACGAGACTATAACTTGTTCACTAGAGGTAATCTAGGGGTTCAAAGGCTTGTTGCACGTTTAAGGTAAGTGCAATCGATGATTCCTGCGAAAGTGAGTTAGGATTTTATTTTTATTGTTTGGCTCGAGGACTAGCAAAATATAGGTTTGGGGGCATTTGATATTCATATAATTATTACATAATATATCCCTTAATTTATATATGTTAGTGTTTCACTTATTATATTTTATTCTAATTATTTCGTTTTCATGTTTTTGTAGGTCACATAATATAGCTTGATAATTACCACGCATAACAGCAACTTTCGCCATGCCTGAACAACATACACATCAGAACACTCGGAGACTCCGGACACGGAGATACAACTTCAGCCTTTGGAAAACCCAAAACATCTTCTTTAGCCTTCGGAAAATTCAAAGCGTCTTCTTCAAACAAAAACATTATAGGAGATAAACTCTGCGAAAGGTATTGCCTAAAACGATTTGGAAACTCCATTATATAGACATAATGGGTTCACCAAACAGGCACCCAAGCATTAAATTCCAAGCATTGAATAACGTCTGGAAAACAGGAAGGCGACGGTTCCTAAGGAAACTACGAAGAACACGTTAATCAATTAATGGCGCTGCACGCAACCCCATCAACTGAGGGGGAGTAATCGATACTCAACCGTCACGCAACCTGTGCCATACAAGTGTCACCACACGATCTACACTGTACACACAATGCACCGTGCAGGAAACCCTAGTTTTTCCTCTGCGGGTCCAACCTGATAATCGAACAAGCTATTTTTGTAGGTCACATAATCAATGTTTTTGTAATTATTACATAATATAGCCTGATAATCGTCACCAGCTGGGCTTACCTGATTAGGTTCGTCGATCATTGACCGTGAAAGGGGTAATGATCCCTGGCGAGTCGTCGTCACCAGGTGTGATAGTGTTGATTAGACTCCCATTCCTAAACCGTCGATGCCCGCACTAAGCGGACTAGGTGTTGGGTTGAACCAAAAGCTGTTGTCATCAGCTTTGGCTAACTAAGCTCACCTAGTTTGAAAAGAGGTTCCGCCAGCTAAGGGGCGTGTGAACCTAGTGGTGCATAGTGTGGAAGAAGTTACCTTAAATCAGCAGGTGATCTGTAGGTACAATCTGTATGTCAAGACCAACTAGGATTTCTTAATGCTCGTGTCGAGCATGCGAAAGAATGATGCTTGAATAATGGGTTGAGCCCATGGGCCGGCAGATGAGGGGCTAGGGTGCAGTGTGTTGCATGTACGGTGTAGATCGTGTGGTAACACGTGTATGACATAGGTTGTGCAATGGTTGAATATCGGTTACTCCCCCTGAATTGATGGGGTTGCGTGCAACGCCATTAATTTGAATGACGTAGTCTGCATAGTTTCTTTGGGAACCGTCGTCTCTTCGTTTCCCATACCGCGTTGAATGCTGGAGTGTCCACTTGGTGAACCATCATGTCTATATAATGGTGTTTCTCAATCGTTGTAGGCACTATCTTTTGCAGAGCTTATCTTCAGTAATGTTCTCGCTTGAAGAGAGTGTTTTGGGTTTTCCAAAGGCTGAAGAAAATGCTTTGGGTTTTCCAAAGGCCGAAGGTGGATCTTCGTTTCTAGAGTCTCCGAATGTTCTGACATTTGCAAAGGTCAGGCACAGTAATAGTTACCGTTATGTGTGGCTACCGGCTTTGGGTGAGCACGTAATTGATTTGCCGAGATCTCATAATTTCTTTTCATTTCGCGGAGAAGTAGTACAAGTTTTCTACCCCAGGAGATGCCTTGGTGTTACACCGTACCACTTGTGTCTTCGTGTGCTCGAATCCCACTGCTAACCCATGGCTGATCGAAGTGTCAGTCGATGTGCGATGTCTCCGAGTGTGGTAGCTCTCAGTCACACCTGCCATCATATATGAGAAAAGTGGTCTCTCTTGATGGTATTATGAGACCGTAACTGCGTTGCTGCTTGTGGCCATCCTCATCTGCCTTCTTCTAACCCCTTTGAAGAGGTTGAATGTCTTTTGAGGAAATCAGCATCTAGTCATAAGGTCTACAACGCTATTGTACGAGCACTTTCTTGGAGTGATTTGATGGAGCAACCTGACTGTTCAGTCCTTTCAATTTCCTCTTACACTTCGCTGTTGTCTTCGGAAGGGGTCGAACAACTTTTATCTTTGATATCACTTACAAATTACTCAAATCGGAGGGTTTGCAGGTTTTCATCAGACGATGTACGTAGCGGAATCGTCTAAGCGAGTTTTTTTTTACTTCAGTTCATATTGTATTCAGATTCTCAGTCTTTTGTATCTGCCTCAGGGTGTCCGTAATATCTAGTTTTTGTATCTGCCACAACGTGTTTGTTGTTAAATCTTTCCAATAATCAATAGAGTTTGTTTTGCGTTATTATTCCTTTATTTCTTAAATGATTGCAAATCACATAAGCCTTTTAAGAACTAAAACTCAATATTGACTAGGGAAATGGAAACAAATAACTTAAAGCAAACTAACTGTCGATGGAGAGAAACCGATCCTGGCCTTGAAGTGAATTCGGGTTGTTCTTCACAGATCGTTTTAGCAGACTGTCGAAGCGTTACATAGGTCATTGAAGAGTAAACCTTGCAGAGGGGCGGATCTCCGCGCCGGTGGAATGTCTCGCTGGGCGGGAGAGCCGATTGCTTTTGCACCGCTAAAAAATGGTGTCTCTCCTGTCTTTTGGTCTTGCACTTGGTTAGGCTGCTCTACATGATGTAACTGAGTCTGGGAGCACTCTATTTGTTTTAGTGCGGCGTAGTAGCAGCCTCGTGCGGTAGGTTGGTCCCCACGTATTGTTTCTTCCGAGTGGTTAGCAGTATACTTAACACACTGGTGGTGGGTGAAGACCACTACTTCCATCTGGCGGAGCCATGGTCTTCCCAAGATGAGATTGTAGGATGATGGTGCATCTACCACCATGAAGTCCAGAAATAGGACCTTCCTGAGCTGCAGTTCACCTGTTACCGTAACTAATCTTATCTTTCCAATGGGGAAGCATTTCTCACAGCTGAATTCAATCAACGGATGTTTTGAAGACGTTAGGTTTTCCTCCTTGAGGTCCATGCTACGAAGCGTGTTGTAGA
This sequence comes from Berberis vulgaris, assembly GCA_963556465.1. Taxonomy (NCBI): domain Eukaryota; kingdom Viridiplantae; phylum Streptophyta; class Magnoliopsida; order Ranunculales; family Berberidaceae; genus Berberis; species Berberis vulgaris. The sequence goes on along the minus strand of OY747125.1, from coordinate 37,912,011 downwards.
ACATAACGTTAAGTGAACTTTCTGTGTCAACCAGAACTCTCTTTACCTCCCACCTTACTATGGAGACCGAGATGAGTAGGGTGTCATTATGTGGCGCTCGGACTCCTTCGAGGTCTTTATTCGTAAAGGTCAAGGTGGGAATAGGGCTCTGAACCCTTGAGTGGGAAATGTGCATGTCCTCATTCACTGGTTGCGTCCGCATATCCAGTAGTGTCCGCTTGCAGGACCTGTGTGACTTGTTTTCATTCGATCTGACTCCATGAAGGACGTATATTATCCCTGGAGTCTCCTTCTCTATTTCGTTAACTGTCTCCCCCTGTCATTTGTCTACTCGGCTGGCTTCTCGGACTGCAGGAACTCGTTCAGTTTGTCCTTGCGAATCCAGTACTCAACCTCGTACCTCATACTCTTACATTCATTGGTGTTGTTGTCACTTTCTTTGTGGTACGCGCAGTACTTGCTGTTGTCGAGTTTGGCGGGGTCTCCGCGTGTCTTTGGGGGGCATTTTTGTTCCTCCCTGTTTTTCATTGATTTCAGTACGTCCGTCAGGTTAGCGTTTAGGGGAGTCACTGCTCTAGATCCAATGTAGTTGGACAATTTCTCTTGTTTGAACCGACCAGGGTCTGGCCTGTTGTCGCCGCGCTTCCTCTTGCTTCGCTCCTCATCCGAGGGTCTCTTTCCCTCCTTGTCTCTGGGCGCAGAGGGCCTCCTGTCCCCTTTGGTTTCCCTCTTCGAGGTCCTTGATTCTCCAAGGGTGATGTGTCTCTGGACGTTCTTGAGGAGCTACGCCATGTCTAGAACTCCAGGGTGAGATATTAGTAGAGTTTTCCCTCTTTAAGGCCCGCAGTGAAGGCAGTCACGGCTGTATCGTCGCTGCACACGTCTATGAGGGTCAGCTCATTGTTGAAGCACGTGACTTACTCTTAGAGTGTCTCGCCGGACCTTTGCCTAAGGGAGAGTATGTAGTGCGGGCCTTTTCGGAACCGTTGGCTTCCGACGAAATAGGTTAGGAATTCCTTTGTTAGCGTTTTGAACGAGTCAATGGACTTCGGCGGAAGGTTGTGGAACCACGTCAATGTGAAGCTTTGTAGACTAGAGGGAAAGGTCCTGCACATCACGGATTCAGATCCCTCTTTAAGGGCTATTACGTGCTGGTAATGGCGCAGGTGGTCGAAGGGATCGATGGTTCCGTCATAGGAGTCGAGCTTCGGAGGAGTGAACTTCATTGGTAGGGTCTCGTTCATGATTCAGTCCATGAATGGCGGGACGAAGAGGTGGTACAGTACGTCCGAGTCATGCGCCCCTCTGCGAAGGGGGTTCCCTAGGCCAAGTCTCTTTCTCCTGGCATTGAACTCAGTGTTAGCCGCACAACATCCTTTTGTCCAATAAGAACTGGCGGGTGCTTGGCTTTCCGACGCTTGCTCCCTATCGTCTGTCGGAGGTGGAGGTCCATGTTGTTCCTGGTCTCCATTGGCGGGCGATGGATTTTTTCGCATGAGGGCCTCCACCGCCTTGGCGATCCGCTGTATTTGGGATGCCAGTGTATCGATTCTGAGATCCATCGCTGCTACCGTTGGTACGGAGCGTGAGTTTGCTGCGCGTGTGAGATGGGAGCTGCTGAAGAAGGAGGTATAGGGACGGCCGAAACATTTGACGTGTCCCCTGGTTCTCCGTTGTTACGCGACCTGGTGGTCACCATTTCTTTGTGTTTTGAAAGGAGACGACGCTTAGCGTAAAGTTACGAGCTATGTCGTCCACATGGACAGCGCCAAACTAATGCAGTCATTTTTCACTCCCTGCTACAACCTGGTTCCTACTAACCTGTTGACCTGCACAAGTAGCACACGTGAGCCACGGACAACCATTGTGGTGGTTGATGGCACTCCGATGCTAAAGTGAGACAGGGCTATGAGGAAGGTGTAATGTTGTAACAGGGAATTTGTAGCGTACCTTAGCTTACCAACCTCATGTCTTTTTTATAGTGCAAGGAGTATTGGTTTAACCAGGTCATCGTAGGCGTAGATTAGGGAGGAGATCTTCCTGGAGATCCTCTCTAATTAGGAGTCATGCTGTAGGAGAGAAGTTCCATGTTAGCTTTAAGCTCCTAGATACGCAGAAGATAGTTTCCAATCCAAAAGCAATCCATAGAAGTGAGTTTCCTTGTGGAAAAGATACTCTGGTGTTTGCAGTGTTCTAAAAATCGCTAGGCGCTGGGCGGGCGGCGAGCAGGTGCCTAGGCGGCACCTAGGCGGCACCTAAGCGGTCTTAGGTTTTGTATTATTACTTTAATAATTTACAAAAGTTAAGCATAATACCTTATCAATTACATCAAATTTAATGCCAATATACATATGCAAAATTTAAAAACATGAAAAATTAACAATCGTGAATTTTTTTTATTAAAACTCAAATGACTGAAGTTGGTCATGATGGGTACTTTATATAAATTTGAATTTGTGTACTTTTTTATTTTTCTTCAAATTGCATGAATAACCTCAGTTATGTTTGATAAAATTAAAAATCTACATTAGTAAAATTGGTACTGGCAGATCCTTTGAGAATTCCATTAAGTAATCATCATTTGCTACATTTAGACATATACTGAATAAAAAACAATTAAATAGTTTATTTCTAAAAAATAGGAAAGAAAATAAAATAAGAACACAATCAGCCTTATTAAAAAATAAAAAAATCGCCCATACCGCCTAGACCCGGCCTAGATCCCGCCCAGACTGCCCAGAACCGCCCAGACAGCCCGCCCAGCCATTAATCTGGGCGGTTTTCCACCTTCTAGCGCCTAGGCGCCGCCTAGACCGATTTTTAGAACACTGGGTGTTTGCTTCATAGTTGGGAGGAAAGAGCAGTTGTAGTTGCCCGTCCGAAGCAGATCCTCAAGATACTTGCCTGTTGAGGGCTTACGGGTATTGAGGATAGTTGTGAGACGTGTGGGCCTATCGTGCAGTGAGAGTCCGGGTCCGCCTGGCGAATTGTATTGAGCGGGCTTAGAACCGCTTGGACTTGTTTTGTGTTGGGCTAATGTTGGGCCTATATTTCTTCGAGATCATCTCAACACGTGTACGGCTCAGGGACGTGATCGTTTTTATGTATCATCAGTTGTTTATGACAATTACTTCAAATATTTAATGGTAGTCGAAGTAACTAGTGTTTTGAGACATGTTCAGATTTTGTGATGGTTGAAGATAGTCGATACTATATTCATGGAATTAAAAAATATTTAATTAAATGGCTGACCAACGTTATCAACGGCTGACCAACAGTACCTCAGACTCACTACTATTCCCCCCGAAAAATGAGAAGATGGCTCTGATACCAATCTCTATCCCAGGACTATTAGGTATATGGAAGTAACCAAAAATTTACTGTCTAGAATAGATGAAGAAAACAGGAGAGAAAAAAACATATATCAATAGTAGGATACACAGATAAATGTATACAAAACACAAGATAAACATTTTAAAGATTATTCTTTAATCTGTTCCTTGGATCGATACAGCTTCAAGCCAGTTTCCTGGTTTACACTTGGAGTTTAACTGTAAGATCTACTTGAACCAGACTTAAGAATAAGTTTGATTTAAATTCTAAACATGTAATAAATATGCTTTTATAATAAAAGACTTAAAAAGTAGAGAAGGATTACAGAGGGAGATCTGGGAAGGAAAGCTTCTCAGGTTTACATCAGGAGAAGGGGTTCTAAATTCGTCTGTCCAACTCTGCAGGCTTACATCTTTATTTATAGGATAATACACAAGAGAAGAGATAAGTCTTCTCGAAGTCTTGAGTGGAGGATGAGGTGGATCCTTATCCTTTTGTTTGTCTTGATGCGAATAATTGAAAGTGGGAGTACTGTTGGAGATGCTTCAACTGTACACTTGCTTGACTTGAGTGCGGTTACTGTTGTAACAAGCATTTGCTTTTTGAAAAATAAAGAAGATGTTGTCAGATATCTGGCCGAAAACAATCTTGTCTGCTAGCGGAGTTGGCAGATGCTTGTAGAAATGGAGAAACACCATTATGATTGTGGGGTTAAACTTATGCAAATGGCGGAAAGATGCCAAAACAATCGTCTTCATTACTTGGCCCACTGGAGTCTGTAGCATCATCGTCTTCGTCAGAATTTTCTGATGCAATCTTGGACAGAGTTTCAATGAGCTGGGCGTAGGCTTGCTTTGTAATTGCTTTTTAATATGTTGTTTAAGAAGCTTTGCTTGAGAGGGGATTTTGGCAGAGTTGACCAAAAGTTGAAGTGGAGTAAAATTTCCAGAGAAGAAGCTAAGGACTCCATCTTTGGTTGCATGACTGTGGTCAAAAGTTGGCTACCACTTGATTTTGAATCTTCGACAGAACCATAAGGGAGGTTGAATCGATTGATTGATACTTGTAAGCAGTGTTCTAAAAAGCGGCCTGGGCGGCCGCCTAGGCGCTAGTAGGTAGAGAGACGCCTAGACTAGTTGCTGGGCGGAGGGAAAAATCGGTCAGGGCGCCTAGGCGGGTTCTAGGCAGGCCTAGGCGGGCTGGGCGAGCCTGGGCATTTTTTTTTTTGTTTTTTTTTTCTTTCTCTGGTTGCAAATAACCAAAACCAATCGACCAAATACCCATCGAAATTTTTAGGTTTTGCAAAACAGAGAGAAAAGAAAAGGGGAAGAAGGAGAAAAAGGACCAAATATTATTATAAATTTTAATGTAAGCTTAAATTTTCATGTTTATAAATTTTTCATATGTATTACTATTCTGGCATTAAATTGGAAGTAATTGATAAAATATTAATGTATTATGCTAAATTTTTGTAAATTATGAAAATTATAATACAAAATCTAAAACCGCCTAGGCACCTGCTGGCCGCCTGCCCACCGCCTAGCGATTTTTAGAACACTGCTTGTAAGAGCTGAAATGGAGAAATCCCAGCAGAAAATCCAAGTAAGATTGAACTTGATAAAAAACCATAAAAACAAAACCTGTTGAGGGACAGGTGCTGGAGGATTGAACTTAGTCTTGAAAATTTGCCATCCTTCGTTCACCGGAGGTGGAAGGATACCATATTGAGCTTCAAAGTGATTCCACCAATTGTGTTGGAACCAAAGAGGAATTGAAGTTTGCTTGAACTTTTTGCAGAAAAAGAAAAACCAAGAGTGAGAGCGGTTCTGAGAGGGAATGATGAATGCTCTAGACCAGGCTTGCTTGTAGTCTGCATAATTGAGAGATTGAGGAAGATAATAATTGACAGAGAACTTCTTGTGGTAGAGCGGATGCTACTTCCAGTCTGTTTCTGACATAATCTTCAGAATCTGACACTTGGAATGAGAAATCTTTTCTGGAAAATACTTCTCTCTATTGTGAGTGATCACCACTGAATCGGTGTCCACTAAGATGAATTCATAAAATTGATGAGTCTTGAGACTGTCTGATTCTTCAAACAGTGCCTTGGGAATGAAAACATGTCTTGCGATCGCTTGAGGATCCTTGGAAAGAGAAAACAAACATGGTTCGAGCATGAACAGAGGCTCGAGACATGACTTGGTAACATAAGGGTTTTGGTTGGGTGCTTGAGTCTTCGGGAACGAAGTCATTGAAGGGCTTGAATCAGCTTCTTGGAGGGGCTGATAAGGATTGGTTAATGAAAAGGCATAAGAAAGAGGTGGCTTGTGCTGTGTAGCAGAAGACTGCATAGCATATTGGGCTTTTGATTGGGGTTTTGCAGAGGGAACCTGCGAAGAGGATGAGCTCTGCGAACTCATCTTTGGATGAATTCTTTAGTGAGGAAGTCAGCTAGAGAGTTATCTTCTCCTTTTATAAATTCAATGTTAAAATCGAATGCAGATAAAAGACCTTGCCACCTGGCGAAAATCTGTTTGGACACAAGATTTAAAACATCTTTTGTTAAAATCTCTTTGGCAAATTTGCAATCAACACGTAAAATAAATTTTTGATTTGTAAGATCATCTTGAAATTTCATGATGCACAAAACAATTGATAAAACTTCTTTTTTGACTGTTGAGTAATTGATTTAAACTGGGTTCCAGATACCAGAATGGTATCGAACTAATTGAATTGTGGTAGAATCAGGAAGACGCTGTTTAAGAATACCATCGTATCCTTGGTTAGACGCATCTGTTTCTATGATCTTGAAAGCCTTGGGATCAGAAATTCTTAAACAAGGAAGACTCTTGACTTGGGCTTTGACTTGACGAACAACTTGAGTATGAATTGTAGTCCATGGGCTAGGATTCTTCTTAAGCCTTGCAAACAGTGGTTTAAGTAAAACACGGAAGCCTTTGTAAAAATCAGCAACATAATTTAAAGATCCTAAAATCTTTGTAATTGGGTTTTATCCCGAATTTCATCAGGAAACTTGTCTGCAAAATCGATTGCTCTTGAAATGGGAGTAAGTGTCCCATGAAAAATCTTATGGCCTAAAAATCTAACATTTGTTTGAAACAGATAGATTTTGGTAGGTGATAAAACCAAACCATTTTCTTTGATACATTTTTCAAATTGATACAAATGTTTTCAATGGGCTGCAATATACTAAGAGAAAACAAGTATATCATCGATATACACTATCATGAATGAGGAGAAGGGTGAAAGGATCTCATTCATGATGTTTTGAAACTCACTGGGAGCATTCTTGAGACCAAAGGGCATTACATTCCATTCGTAATGACCAAAGGGAACATTAAAAGCAGTCTTGTATCTATCGAAAGGATGAATCTGAATTTGCCAAAATCCAGATTTCAGATCAAATTTAGAGAATACACAAGTTGAGTGTAACCTCTTAAGAAGATCTCTCTTGTTTGGGATTGGGTATTTAATCCATTGAAGGACCTGATTGAGAGGCTTGTAATTGATAACTAAGCGAGGACTTCCGCGTTCCAGTTCTGCGGAACAGCTCCAAGGAGACTTAGAATGGCGAATGAGATTCTTATTCAACAACTGTTGAATTTCTTGTTTGCAATATTCCATAAGCTCTGCATTCATTTGAATAGGCCTAGATTTTGTTGGAATTTTGCTTTCATGGAAGGAAGGCTCATAAGGGAGACAAACAACATGTCTCTTACGATGCCAGAAAGCATTGGAAAGTTCAGCACATAACTCTTTTTTTAAATGTTCATGATACTGAAAAATTTGGGTCTGGAGTTTAGCATCCTAAATTTGGGTATGGAGTTTAGCATCCTAAATGAAAGTTTAGGATGTGTTTAAATTAAATAAAAATATCTATTATTTCAAAACTTGCTTAATTTGGTACTCTTTGTTTAGATAAAAATAATAATAATAATAAGTTTACATATTTTAGGTCAAATAGAACCCATGAAAATTTATATTTTTTTCACATTTTAGATTGGTTATAGGACAATTATTTGTGAAAACATTAAAACCCAATGATGATTTGTTTTAGTTTTGCACTATGGATTATATGTACAACTATTGGTTAGTGTATCACACAAAGGATGCTTAACATAAAAAAACATTGAAAGTTCATTGGACCATAAATTTTACATGACATTTAATATTGTTACAATGATAGTTATATGTACATAAATTTGGTATTATTGGTGTGTGAGCAATGTGTGAAGAAATTCTTTTGTATTCTTCATTAGAAGACTATTTACTACCCTCTCATCCCGTCTTGTCCTGTCTTGAACCCGTTTGGGATGGGATAAGGTCGGGATGATGTCTATTCCGTCCCGATCCCGAATGAACATGATGGGATAGGGATGAGGTCCATCCTGTCCCATCCTGTGCCCACCCCTACTTTGTGTTGAGTTAAATTTTCAAGGAAATCATCGCGGCAAGAGTTCGGTCTAGTGATTCTGACTACTAATACCTATCTCACTTTTAAATATCCCTTATAATGTAGGGTTTTCTAAGTAAAAATCTTCTAACTCTAATATAGATGAGTCTAAAGCGGAATCTAATACTTGTGAATTTATTATGGTAATTTCTCTTTTTTTCTTGTTTAACTAGATAATCTACTAAATTTTGTATAGTATCTAATATTTTAGATCTGTTATGAGGTAAAGGAAACTTGTTTTTTAATGTGTTTTTAAAATGTTTTAATATATATATATATATATATATATATATTTAATTATCCCTTAACCCATCCCACCCGAGATGCCACCGGCTGGGTTCGACCCTATGACCTAGTGATACCATCTGTCACTGCTCAACCATCGAGACATCACGCCTTTGGCAAAAATGTTCTAATACAATTCTTAAGTAAACTTCGTTTTGATGTTCGTTTTTATTATATTTGCAACTTTTATAGCTAGGAGTATAACTTCTCTTTGGCATGGAAATAAGTAAGTAATTTCATTTATACCTTTTTGGTGTATACAGTATAGTCCTATTAAGTACTCTCCCACCTGTATTTCTTTACAATAAACAAAAATTTCTCATTCAATCATTTCTATTCTTTCTTGTTCATAGGATGTATTAGTTATTATCTAGTTAGTCGATTCTAATAACATTTTTTTCTAATTCAATATGCTTAGGTTGACTTGTATCTATTGTTTTTATTAAATCACTAATCTCTTTTTTAGTGGAAAATCTACTAAAATCTATTTCGTTATTGAATTTATGTATCTTATTAAAACTGTCTCTTTCTTGGTCTGTAATTTGTCCCTTATAAGATTTGTTTAGCAATTTTCTATTTTTCTTTTATGCTTTCTATAAATATTTTTTCAATACGTTCAAATTCCTGTTTAAGATGTCTTTTTGAGTTTATGAGTAAATTTACTATTCTATTCAACTGTTTATCTTCTAGATATATGTTTAAAATCCCCTTCTAAGTTCGATTTTATTTTTGTCTATTGAAATCTTCCTTTATTGAACTTATTAATTTCTAAATCTGAGCAATCTATATTTTGCATATACTACTAAACTATCACTGAATTAGCTACTTAAACTTTTAATTTCTAAATCTAAGGCTCTGATACCAATGAAGGCGGGTCACCTTGAAGTTTTTATTATGCACACTTCTTAAGAATGAGAATAGGAAATGGGCCTTTAAAAAAAAAATAAAAAAATAATAGGAAATGGAAAAATTAAATTTCAGGATTATATAATTAAAAAGATACTTAGACTATCCAGATAAGATAGAAAATACTAAACAATTACAAGCATTTCTAGGAATTCTAAATTATATTAGAACATACATAAAAGATATTGGTAAAATAATAGGACCATTGTATAGCAAGACTAGACTAGGAGGAAAAAAAAAATTCTTTAACAGTGAAGATATTAAAATAATCAGACAAATAAAAGAGATATGTAAAAACTTACAAGAATTAGAATTACCATTATAAGAAGACTATAAAACAGATGCTAGCGCAGAAGGATAGGGCACAATTTTACTCACTAAACCGAAAAAGTAAGATAGCAAAACCCTAAAAAAAACCTTGTAGATATGGATCAGGTATATTTAAAGAAAGAAACCTCGCCAGTCTAGACTATGAGATATTGGGAGTAATTTATGCTTTACTATTCTTAAAGAAAGAATTTACTATTAGAACCGATTGTGAAGCTATAGTTAATTTTTTTTTTAAGAAAAGTAGTGATAGAAAAATTAACTCTAGCAGATGGACTACTTTTATAAACACCATTGTAGGGGCTTCAAAGTAGAATTTGAGCACATAAAAGGCAAAGATAATAACATAGCATATCACTTATCTGGAGAGCTCTACCATAGCAAGAAGTGTTTTGATTCTGATGTCAAAGGACCCGTGGGGGCTCCTGCGCACAAAGCGCAGCACGGGCTCCTGCGCACAAATTACAACCATACGATTTGATCCAACGGTCTAAATCGATGGATTTAAAAAAAATTATTTTACAGTTTTTTTACAAATTTTCCTTCCTTTTCTTCTCTCTCTTGTTCTTCTTTTTCTTTTCAGTTCTTCTTTTTCACAGTGAACAACAACTTGGCGAGCCCCGAACAGTGACCTTCTGCTTACCTCATCGTCCAAATCAGTGTTTAGAGACATGGGTGTGGACCATTCTAGGTCCATGTCGTCACTCATGAGGAGTAGGCTTAATTGGTCTGCTTGGGCTGAGATGGTGGTGGTGTAGATGGTGAAGAAGAAGAGGAGGAGGAGGAGCTTTGGTGAAAGCATTGTGAGAGGTGGTAGAGAGGGGGAGAGATGGGTTGTGGAGATGAAATGTGGAGCAATGGGTTTGAGTGAAGTGGAAGAAGTTGTAGACTGGTTTCCATGAATAAGTGAAGTTGTTGCAGACTTGGAGGAAGAATTCATGAGAGAGCTGGAAATGAGTGGATTGGAGGTTGGAGTGGATTGGGGGGCTCGCCAAGTTGTTGTTCACTGTGAAAAAGAAGAGCTGAAAAGAAAAAGAAGAAGAAGAGAGAGAAGAAAAGGAAGGAAAGTTTGTAAAAAAATTGTAAAATAATTTTTTTTTAAATCCATCGATTTAGACCGTTGGATCAAATCGTATGGTTGTAATTTGTGCGCAGGAGCCCGTGCTGCGCTTTGTGCGCAGGAGCCCCCCCGGGTCCGATGTCAAACCCTCGGAGAATGAACTTTGGTCAGATCTCATTATCAGTCTTGCCAGAGACTACTAATTTTTCTTTCAAGGCTTTAGCAGGATATCAGCCAGACAATATACAACAGTGTCAACTAGACAATTTATGGATTGCAAAAGGTGATAATCATAAAACTTTAGCAGCTTTAAATGCTTTGAAACATTATTTTTCAAAATTACCCAGTCAATTAGTAGAATTTTTTTTAGTTTTTATGTAGTATGCAACTCTGATGTTAACTCCGAAAAAGACAGGTTTCGGATAAGATGGTCAGTAAGTGTGGTAATGGTTCTTTTGGAAAAAGTTACAAAGACATTATTAATTAGATATTACCTTTAAGGCTGGATATGAAGTTCATTCCCAAAATAAATTTGGTTTCGCATTCGTGAATCCATACCTGGGGTAGCGGATAATAGTCATGATAATCACCTTATATAAGGATCATAAAATGTTATTTCACAATTTTGTACACATTTGATAAGGGTCATATGAGTTTCATTCACAATCTCAACATATATAAGGTGTGAAAGGGTGGTAATATGGTCAAGGTTGACAAAACTTTTTTGAATATGTGATTTACTGCTTTCGATATCAATTAAAGTTGTGGTTTTTAGTATTGTTTTGCTAGGAAATTTGATCTGTACTAAGACTTGGACCGAGTGATTTGATATTCTTGGTGTTTTTGTTTTAAAATGTTGGTCTGATTCCTTACTTGTTTATGGTTTCTATTAAGTTATTATTTAAGTCATCTAAATCCTTACTTGTATCTGTTGTCTTAAGCTTATTATTGGAGGTAATTCTTTTTTTAATTTTTGGATTTCAAACTGGCTACCAAATATTTGTTTTTCAAGTTGAAATTTTAATTTTTCAATTTCTAATTTTAATTGTTCTAATTTTAAATTGAATTTTGTTAAATGTCTAGATGTTTCTTCTATAGTATTAATTCTATATTTATCTTTTCAAAAAAATTTACAAATTTCCTTTTTGCATTTTTTACATTTATGATGATTTTCTAGACTTGGGTAATATTTACAAACAGAACATTGTATATTGTCTGATCATTGTTTATAAATAAATTGGTGTTGACATTCTTCTATATTAAAAGCTTCTGATTATTTTATTTTTAACCCTAATTTGAAAAACATTAGTCCTAATTCGTTATCAAAATCCTGTAGAAAGTTCTAAATCAGAACCTTCTAAGTTTAAAATTGCTATCATGTTTAAATCTTCACCAGTGATACTGAAATTTCATCTTGTTCATTACTATCTATACTTACTATGTCACCATCTAATTCTTCTATAAGTTTTTTTTTTCTTTTTTGCGTAGGTTTTATTGTATGTATTATTTTTATTTGGACATTTATTTGCTAATGATTTTGGTCTCTGCAGATGAAACTACATTTTCTTTTAGATAGTCTTTGACATATCTATTAGTCTTGTTTATTGAATAAGTTCTACTTCTTCTTAAATAACTTTTTCTTTAAAAAAAATTCTTCTAGTACTTATTTGAATTATTTTTTAATTGATGTTTATATCTTTTCTTTCTAAGTCATTTTTCTTTGTATTGTTGATGGGTGTAAATTACACTTCTACTTGTGTACATTTTTCTATTACTATAGAATATGTAAATTGTGTTTGCGATCCTATTGCTAGTCCTCTTTGATTTGCGTATTTAGTTATCCAAGCTTGTTCTATTTCTCTTCCTAAAATCTCGGGTAACTTTCTAAAGAATTTATCTCATATTTTGTCATCAAAGGCTTTTCCTGTTTTCCTGCTATAGCTGCATACTATGTACAAAATTGTTCTAACTACTTCCAATGTGATAAAGTTAGTTGTTCCAAGTCTGATAAAGTTAAATTTTTGTAATGATATATTTCCTCTTGTTGGACTATTCCTATGCACATTTTTCTTAGTAGACTGGTAAAACTGTAAGGATTATTTTCTTCTGAATTTAACCTTTCTAATTGTTCTGGAGCATTCCTTTTATATGTATTACACCAATTTCCCGCGGTTTCTCTTAGTAAGGTCTCTAAGTATTCCTATATATTTTCGTTTTCTATTATGCCAAGCTCTTACTGCATTTGCTTACCATTGATCTAAAACTTTTCTCCATAATTGGGGTTTTCATGCTGCTAAATCTAATATACTTCCATTATTTCTAGCTTCTCATAATCGGTTTATTTTATCTGTTGGAAACCTTTTACCATGTGTATTATATGTATAATTGCTATCAACTACAAAGTCTCCTCTAGGCACTGGGTATCTTCTTCCTATATTATATACATTCGGTGGTTTTCAATGGGTTATTTTCAAAATCTAATCCGAGTCTCTTATCTGTAGGCATCATTGCTGTACTGGATTATTTATTGTGTTGCTACTAGTTCCCTTCATTTTTATTTATTCTTTTAGTCTAAATATTATGATTGGTTCCAACTTCCCTTCTATTATATCATCTATACAATATACATTATGATAATTTTTTAATAGTTTTTCCATTTCATTTGTAGGTATTTCTCCATATTTCTCTGGGTAACTCAAAATATTTGTCATCTAAAACCTTTACTGCATCTTTCATAGTAAAAAAATTTCTCCAGACATAAGTGTTGTTTCTGCTTCTTCTAATTCATTTTCTTTTATAGTGTTAGGATCTCCTGGCTGATAAATATAATTACTAAATCTGATGCTAAGATTTCCATCTGGTTTTTATATCTTAAACTACTTTCTGGCACTGGTATTGGTCTTTTTATAAAACTTCCTAATTTCTAATCTAATCGTGCATTTGTTTATGCTGAAAAATATTTAGCAGGTACTGCTTTTATTCTTTTGCTTCCTAATATTTGTATTAGTTGGTCTTCTATCTTATATCCTGTACTGTTTGATTCATTTGCTCGTCCTATAAATCTTGTACATATGAGTAGATTATTTTCACATTATCTCATCTTATATCCCTTAGTTTTAATTCCTATTCTTCTATCGTTATAGAAGCTATTACTTTTAACTATATAGTTTGGTGTGAAATAAACAAATCCTCATTGGTTATTCATATCTAGTTCAATGCTTGGGATTATTAGTAGTAGATTCACAGACTTAGAACAAAGCATTTAGGAAGCATTGAACTAGATATGAATAACCAATGAGGATTTGTTTATTTCACACCAAACTATATAGTTAAAAGTAATAGCTTCTATAAAGATAGAAGAATAGGAAGCATTTAGTACTCCTACTACTAATAATCCTAAATGCATTTGTTCTAATTTTCCTTGCTTTAGTTTCTTGTGAGCGTCTTTGTGAATTAAGTCTAATTGTATCTATTGATCCTCGTGGGTACAAGAGATCATGCGCTCACTATAGTATTTATAAACTGTAGATTTTCCAAAAATGTTTCCTTGCTGATATATTATATGTGGTTCTATTAGATGAACTTTCTTCTTTCTAAGACTTTCTATTCGATTATTTATATCTATTTAACTTTATAGTCTTTAATTCTTCATCTTTTTCTCAATTTGCTAAACATTTTGGTAAACATACTACCTTCTACTTTGTCTTTGTCTTTGTCTTTGTCTATTACTATTAACTGTCTTCTTTTATCCAGGTAAATAATATTTATAACTTATATTGTTACTTGGTTTAAAGGTATATGCTCTTGGATCTATTTATTAGGTTTTTTAGATTATTGTCTATAGGTTTATTGCTCTGTTCTAATTTTTATTTTTATTTTTTTCTCCCAAATCTACTTGTTCTTCTATAATTCTTTATATTTTCTTATGTAATTTTAATAACACTATTATACTTATATTTTTTTGTCTAACTATTATTTGATTGCTTTCACTTACTCCTTTGTAATTGGTTAATCCTTCTAGGTGTTCGTGATACTTCTATTATTGATTATGTAAGTCCAAATGGCATAACTATCTATCAAAAGTGCCCTTCGGGACAACTAAAAGTCGTCCATGGAATGGAGTCATTATCCATTTTAACTTGCTAAAATCCTGATTTACAATCAAATTTACTAAATATTTTATTGTCCTGTATACAATTAATTAAAGAAGTTGCTACGTGTTTGGCTCGATGGCCCCAACTTCATTTTTTTAGATTTAGATTTTTAAAAATTGCTTGGTGTATCCAACCACATTTTATTAACCTTAAAACAACTCTAATTAATTACCAAGAGAAAAAGAGTACTCATGTTGTTGATGAGGACTTTAGAAAGGGTTCCAATAATGAATTTTTGGATGTAGGATTTTTTTCGATTTTAAATACAATTTTTTGGAATTTGTTATAATAGTCGCAATAACTTTTAAATTGATGCACTCAATTAAATATTTTTGAATACATATTGATGAACACATTGTACCCTTCTGCAGTTTAGATTAGATGCATAGAAAATAGATCATTTGTTTGCAATGTAGTTTTTAGAAGATTTTTTCAAAACGTATTTCTTATTTCTATTACACAACCTACCATAGTGTTTATTATTTATTGTAGAATTTGTGATGAAGGTTAGTGTATCTTTGATGTTTGTACGCAAATTTGAAAGTTAAGAATTTGTGACTGAAGTTTAGCTTTATCGATACATTTACTTTTATTCCTTAGTCAAGAATAAATCAATGAACGAGAAAATTGAACCATCAAATGATTTTTATTGAATAAAAATGGTTAATCGGTGTTACATATTTTAGGTTGGTGTAATAAAGTCGAAACATCCCAAGATGTCTGTGCAACAAAGAGTTGATACAACCGAGCCAAATAGTCGGGTATACGTAGCAACTCCCTTAATTAATTAATTTTTATCGGGTATTTTATAAGGGTTTTTTTTAGTTTGACCCTCATTAGTTTATACCTAATTGAGTTCGACACTTATTTTAAAATTTAACTGAGTTTAACCATCGTTTTCCAACATATCCGTTAGGGCCATCATGTTGACTAGTTAAAGTTTTGTAATGGACCAAGATACCCATTTTGAAAATGGACATGCCGTTTGGTGTAGAGATTATGTACACCAACCTAAAGAGAACATCTGTTTCTTCAAAATGGGTATCTTGTTCATTTATAAAACCTTAACTAGTCAACATGATTGACCTAACGGATCTGTTAGAAACAAGGGTTAGACCCAATTAAATTTTAAAATGAGTGTCAAACTCAATTAGATATAAACTAATGAGGTCCAAACTAAAAAAAACTCATTTTATAAGTATCTTCATATGTATTGTCATTCAATCTCTTGTAATTTATTACCATTCTAGTTGTTCCCTTTTTTATTTTTGCATGATTTCTTATCATAAATACTGTATTATGATGTCTATTGTTATTGTGTCCTATTACTCCTAGTTTAAGTAATTCTTCTATTTGTTGTCGAAATTCTTCTATATTTGTTGTTGTATATGTTCCCGATGTTGTTTTTATTGATATTTCTGGATTTTGATGTCTAATTTGGCTAAATAATTATTTATATTCCAAAATTTAATAGGATCTTCTCCTAATACTTGAGTAGTTTCTGTTATTTCTATGATTTTTTCTAATTTATTTTTCTTTCTAAAGCTGGGTAAATTTGTTGTGAATGCTTTATAGATTAATTTTATATTTATTAGAATATTATATTCTAGCCTTCTATTTCTTTGTTTCATATATCTTCTTCTTCTACCCAATTATTTTCATCTAGGTCTTCCATATCTTCTAAATCCTGGACTTTTCCTAATTCTTTCCTAACAGGATACAAATAGCCACTGTGACAATTTGTATATAATATTTAATAAATTTGTATATAATGGTATTATAATAAGTAAAAAGAAAATGGATATATATATATATATATATATATATATATATATATATATATATATATATATATATATATATATATATATATAATAGAATCCCAAATGGTTTTTTATTGTGAAAAATGACGAATCTATTAATGTACTGTGAAAGCATCATATAAAGTTTGGAATGAGAAATTTCACCTTTTCCAAGATAAGAAAATAAAAATAATTAAATATTATCAATCAAAATACAATAAAGTTGAGAAAATTAAAATCGTTAAAGTTATGCACATGATAAAATTAATTATTTGCAAGAACTCAATCAATATGAATATTTGCAAGAGCTAAATCAATATGAATGAAATATTGACAGTTTCCATCGTCTATGAAAGTTATAAGAGTTGGACCAATAAAGTAAATGCTTGTGATTGTAAATAAGCCGAGCTTAAATTATAAATAAATAATTAAAACATGCGAGTACAATAAAATATGAGAAGTATAATCAAGAAAAGGTTAAAATAGATGCAAACGATAAAAATAGTTGAGAGAATATATACACACTAGAGTGTTGATGCGCTCTGTGTGCGCGAATATTCATTACTTTTTTATTTTATTACAACCTTTCAATAATAAGTAAAAATTATTATTGAAATTCTAAAAAAATAATTATTTATAATTTTAAGTGTCTATTTATAATTTACAAATAATTAAGAGCTTCAAATAAATGATGTTTTGGCTAACGTGTAATTATAAATATTTAAGATGAGTGACTTTTATCGTAAATAATATGAATCTGGGAGAGTTTAAAATGACAAAAATACACCAGGACACTATTCACCTAACTATTGGTTTTCTTGTAAATATAGTAGAGTTAGCAAGGTATTTTAGACATTTCAAAAATCAGGACGAAATCCACAAAAACATTGTTCATAAGAGGACCTCTCATTATACTCTACATAGACTTATTTAGAAGAACATTTTCTCATTTTTTTTATACAAAATCACCAAATTAGACAATAGAGATAGTGTTAAAATAAATAAATAAAGTAGCAACTGATCAAAAGAATAAAATGACATAGAAAAGACTTTGCATAAGAAAAGAAATCATGAAGAGGTGTTTCAAATAGTGTTAATCATAAACAATATTTAGAACACAAAAAATAAGGAAAAAATGAATCTCGACAATGTCAAAACCTAATATTTTATAATAAAAAGACAATAACCATTAAAAAAATTCCAAAAGATCAAAACCTAAAAAGACCCGAAATAGAACAAAAAATCAATCTAACCTAAATATACCTGAAGTGTATTACATAGGGATAGATTAAATATATAACATCGTCTTGTAATAAAGTGAAGAAAAGATAAGACTTTTAGGGTCTGTTTGGTTGCATGGAAAATAGATATGAAAATTGAAACTATTTTTGTAAATTCGATTCAATGGCCTCCCCTCGGACTTAGATTTCCATGAGTAGTGGGAAAACAATTTTACAAAGAATAGAATTTTTTGTCAGTAAATAGAACACTAAACAACAAAAATCTGCATAACAATGGAAATTGATTCCATTTTCCAAAGAAAATGACTAACCAAAAAGGAAAGAGCATTACACCCCGAAAAAAAGATAGTAATATAGGTGAAAATAAGTTAGACGTGTGTATTTTTTATAGCTGAAAAAAAGATAGTAATATAGGTGAAAGTAAGTTAAACGTGTGTATTTTTTATTTAAAAAAGATAAAGATGTCAAGAGAATGATAAGGAATGTAATTATAATGAAAGATATTGTGGGAGATTTTTTTTTTGCCATTAAAGGGACATTTGAATGATTTGTGTTAAATGTTTAGCTGTGACAGAGATAGGAGGGTTTCAAAATGAATTAGCGTGAAACTTGCTTTCTTAGGTGTCATGTGGGGAAATTATGGGAATAATTTCTGCTTATTTTAGAGGAAAATGAAAAAAAAAAAAAAACACTTGATTGACATGGATTAACTGGCTTAGGTTACAATTTCCTTTATAGCGATTAGTGTACCAGCTATGCTGATGGCACAACTATACACTTTTCACAATGTGTTCCGTATCGCTGGCACGGGTACAATGTCATGCATTCGGCATGGCACCCTGGTCCTTAGTGTACCAACCATGCTGATGGCACGACCATACACTTTCCACAGAGTGTACCCGTGCCACCAAATGTTAATAAATTATATACACAAATTAAAATTGCTACTAAGGGGACAAAATGTAGCAATTCAATCGTATCTGTGGATACCTTTTGTTTTATGACACATAATTTCCTATTATGCTGTCAAAATGTTCCTCCTTTGGACCATTCTCTGTTCTTACATGTGGGGAGTCTTCCAGGACCAAAATTCATGTTTGGGTGCCTGCATTAAACACACACACACACATCTTGATGGCAACCAAAAGATATACATGGCAAAGACATTCTACTTCATAAAGATAACTTCTTGTTTGATTGTAAAATAAAAATTCTCTTTACATTCATTTTACCAAATCAGCACTACGATGCTATTGAAAATATGTCTGCAATGATCCACTCATCATTTTGCATACCAAAATTAGGGCTGAACAAAAAACCGATCAAACCGACCGAACCGATCAAAACCGAACCGATTGGTTCGGTTTAAATTCGGTTCGGATCGGTTTCGGTTTTAAAAAATGCAAAACCGAAGTGGTCGGTTCGATTTTCGGTTTCTATGTGATTTTAACCGACCAAACCGAACCGAACCGAATATTTAAATATATTATATTATTTATATATAAAAATAAAATATATTTTATATATAAATAATATAATATGTTTAAATATTCGGTTCGGTTCGGTTTTATTTCGGTTTTGGTTCAATTTTAGTCGGTTCGGTTCGGTTACGGTTTGCATAAATTAGAATCGGTTCGATTTCGGATCGGTTTTGTTAATGGTCGGTTCGGTTTCGGTTTGAAAATTTTAAAACCGACCTAAGTCGGTTCGGTTCACGGTTTAGGTGAAAAACCGAACCGTCGATTCGGTTTTCAGCCCTAACCAAAATCATTTGCCAACAACAATCAAAAAATAAAATCAAACTTTCAAAAAATCGGTATCGGGTCATTTTGTATACCAAAATTAATCAAGTCTAGTTTCCAGTGAATGGAAATTTGGGAAATGAAAATGTGACATGACTTGCACTGCTTAACTGTAACAAAAGTAAATTCTCGTTATGAAAGAGAAGTTGCCATGGAGAGAGAGAGAGACTATTGGCCTCAACTTTAATATTATAGTATAGATGACCAAAACAAACAAAAATAACTTACTAAACCTTTTTTTAACAAAGAGAACCCTTCCTAGTTTTACAACTTGAATAAACAAACATTTATAGGTGGGCAGATAAATCACATCAAATTATGACTGCCCGTAATTTCATTCAAATTACCATGAGATGGAAGAAAGGTAATGCAATAAGATTATACTTTCATATAAGAAAAAAAAAAAAAAAAAACACATTCATCGCAAACACTATGTTCAGTAGAGGGTGGATGACTTGTATAAATTGGATTCAAGCGGCTACTATACAAAATTGAGAACCACAATCTGTCATTCAAAACAAAATTCCATAACCCATTAAGTTCATAATATGAGTTTCACCCATTCTTAACCCCACACGTATAATAAATGATGCAGTCATTTTTCACTCTCTGCTTTGACCTAGCTTCAGCTGACCTGCACAAGCAACGCACATAAGTCACGGACCACCGTTGTAATGGCCGATGACACTCCAATGCTAAAGTCATACAGAGATCTGAGAAAGGTGTAATGTTGTAATAGAAAATTTGTAGCGTACCTTAGCTTACCAACCTCATGTCTTATTAATAGTGCGAGTCATGGTTCTACCAGGTCATCGTAGACATAGTTTAGGAAGGAAATATTCGTAGAGATCATTCTCTAATTAGGAGTCGCGATGTAGAAAGGAAGTTCCTTGTTAGCTTTGTGCTCCTAGATACGCGGAAGATAGTTTTCAATACGAGAGCAATCCGTAGAAGGAGGATTTCCAGTGTGGAATGTACTTTGGCATTTGCATCCTAGTTGGAAGCAGAGAGCAGTTGTAGTTGCTCGACCGAAGCTAATCCTTGAGATACTTGCCTTAGTATGACTTATGGGTATTGAGGAAGGCTCTAAGACGTGTGGGCCTAGCATGCTGTGAGAGTCCATGTCCGCCTGGCGGACTGAATTGAGCGAGCTTAGAACCGCTTGGGTCGGATCGGTGTTGGGCTGACGTTGAGGCTTGTAACTTCTTGAGATCATCATGACACGTGTATGGCTCAGGGATGTGACCATCGCATCAGTTCGCTAAGTCATCTCTTGAAGGGATGCGCCGCTCATGATGATTGAGTCTAAATCGTGCTTGAGACGCGCGCTGCATTAATTGAACATGCGTTGGTTCGGCAAAAAAAAGCGGGAACACAATTTCTATTTAGGTCATTCGCAGTGTAGAGCCCGACTCTTCTACTTTCTTTGCTTTTGAAGATATCATTCTGATTGGAAAAAAAATGTTCATCTTCTTCATGAGCCAACAAAACCTTATTGACGACTCTACCTTGGCCAAGGGCCAGGAGTTTTTTTAAGACAGGTTGTTGTCTAAGCCTAGTCTTGCTGAAATCCTTACGAAGTTTGGAGTCTCTGAGGACCTGTCGTTGTATGTTCTAATGGCTGACCAAACGCCACTATCGCTTTCGGCTGATTTCATCTGCTTGCATCGTGGGATGCTTCAAACTGGAGTGCGTTTTCCAATTCTGGACATGATTTGGGAGCTCCTGGAGTGCGCTTTCCAATTAGGGTCTAATGGATATAGGATCATCCTCACGATTCTGCTTAGTGCTAAGGAGGCCGGTGTCAACGTGACTCCACGGGTAATTCAGTTGCTGACTTCTCATCGGCTAAAGAGTAATGTTGTCTGTAAGATGACGTCGTCGGCTTGCTTCGTTAATCTGCCTGATGATTTCATGTTCTAGTAAAAGTACTGCTTCTTGGCTTCTACGGATTTGAAGTATTTTTTATACAAGGGTCGTCCGCTCAAGCGATAGTTCAGGTCGCTTCGTAAGTTTAACCATTTTCTTGTGACTTTGATATGCCTGATAGCAGCTTAATTGGTTATTGCTTGTGTTTTTTCACAGGAAGGTTTCCTACTACTCCTCTTACCTTAGCAGAGCAGAATACCATGGAGACGTTCCGCGTCTTGCCAAAAAGGAACGCGGTCGATGTTATAAGAGTTTCCAACTTCATCCGTAGTGGGCTATGAGACAACTGGCACATTGCCCCCACTCTGTATCGAACATCGCGAATCAAGTTGAATGATGGGGCCCCTTCGAGGAAGAGGAAGGCTACTGGGGCCAAAGTTCCCATTTTGTTTGATGCAAATGAGCCGTCTGAAAAGCTTGCCTCCTTTGTGAGGAAGAGGTCTCGTGCTAGAACTGTGTCGTCTTCGGCATGACCCGCTCTAGTGAGATAAGATAACGAGTCTGCTAGGCCTGTTGGGGCGGAGACTGACGTTTTCGGCTTGGAGAAAGATTACCTGCGGTTTATAGGAGTTGTAGACAGGTCGAATCTTAGTGACACGCAGGTTGAAGCTCTGAATGACTGTCTAGTGCAGGTTGCAATGGCAGCTTCCACTGGTGCTGATTCGCTTGGGATCGTTCCGGTAAAAGGCTCCCGTAAAGATTCGCCTAAGGCTGTAGAATCTGATCACCCCATTGTTGCTTCGCCTGAGAGTGGCCACGGTACTGACTATGTCTCCTACAGTTTGAATTGCTCACCGTTTCACTCTAGGCCACAACTAGAAGTGTTGGAGGGTCCTTTGGATAATTCGCTATCTCCTCTCCCTCCGGATCCCATCGAGCCATCTCGCACCAAAAGGTTGGCTATCCATGACAAGGGGAAGGCTGCGGAGGAGAGCCTGAGGGCGGTGGCAACCGTGAAGGGTGGCGCTGGCGTGATTCCTGATCTGGGGAAGCTTCATCCGGATGCAAGGGTAAACCTGTTTGCATCGAACATGGTGAATATGAGTTCACAGATCTGGCACCAAGAGGTGGACGTATGCTTCGAGGTAGCATATAAGCAGGCGTCACAGCTGGCTGATGGATCACGCTCCAAAACTCGAGGAGGATACGTTAGAAGGGTGTATGGATAAGGGCTTGAAGTACCTTAGGCTGGGTATGTCTCATTTAAGCCACGTGACCGTTGCTGGGATGAAAGTCGAGGCGGCTCGCACATGCAGGCGTTGTATTCTTATGCGCTCTATGGAGTCGAGTAGCTGAAGAAGCAGGCCAAAGATAAGAGGCTAGATCAGTCAACCGTGATCGCTAAGACTCAGAGGGCTCGTTTGGAGGACCTTGAACGTGATCTGTCAGAAGCAGTGTCCGAGAGGGACGAACTTAAGCAGGAGTTGAGCCAGATCCGCTGAGAAGTCGAGGTTGCGCAGGAAGTGTCAGCTAAGGCGTGTTCTGAACTACGGTCTCTTGTTGAAAATAGTGCTTCGAAGGAAGTCGATTGGGATGCTAAGAAGCAGCAGTTGAAATCTGATGTGGAGTTTTATGCTCGAGAGGCGAGGAAGATTGAGGACCAGCTCGAATTGGGATGGCATGAGCTTAGTGTTGTGAAGAACTGTTTGGCCACAAAGCAGTCTCAGGTCAGCGCGCTGACTGGAAAATTAGAGCTATTGGAGCGTGAACTTGTTGATGCGAAGGTGCGAGAGGAAGAACTTCTTCAGGAACAAAGCAAATGTGAGTTTCGTTAGGTTGTACATGGCCTGCTGGAGTTGTTGGCGCTGATGAAGGAGGAGCATTCGGAGTGGGATCTCAGTCGTTATAAGAAGATGTCGTATGTAGACTTGTCCGTTACTTCTACGTCATTGGGCGAGGAAGACAGTTTGGGCTCTGATGTCCAGGCTGTGGCGCGCTTGGACGTAACTACTGTTCCATTTTCCATCAGGCTTAGCTCTTCTATTTCTGTACCTTATCTTGATAAGGAGTACACTTGGTGTGTTTGTACCCCTTTTTCGTTTTGACCATTAATGAAAACAGTTTTATCCGTTTCGTGTTTGTTGTCTCTATTGCATGTTTTCATTTTGCCTTGTCGTCTTGCTTTGGCATAGGCTGGTTGAATCAATAGGACATTGACTGGTCTGTCTGCGATAGAGAGCTTGACCGCTTTGTGTTGTGAATGACTCAGGGGTCATTGATGCGTAGTCATGTCCGATAGTGGGCATGTTGCAGACAGTTTAGCTGGGGGTTGAGTCGTCCGAGCTGTGTCTTGTCCCCAAAGTAAGCTGCTTGAGGCTTACCTTGTTTGTCTGACCGGACGGCTGTAGTTGTTGCTATGGGTGTATGTGTTAAAGCGTTCATGTCGAGTCAGGCGCCGTAAGCTCGGGCTGGCATCCTAAGTAACTTTTATCTGGGCATTGGCCGTACGATCTTTGTATCGGTGCGATGGGCTTTTGCTAATATTAGAATGTCAGTCCGTGGAGCGTGAAGACGCTGACTCAGCTAGATTCATGTTTGCGACTGTTGTTTCGAAGGAAAACGGAGGTTGCGTGGCGAGTTGCTTGAAACTCCCACCTTCCAAATCATTTATGATCGAGAAAAGTGGACTACAGATTTCGGGAGTAAAAGTTTGTGACCAGGTTGAAAAACAGTGGTCCCGTGGCAAGTCGTACGAATCAGTTTGGGACTAACTAGGCTCCCACCTTTCGAACCATCTACACCCTCCCCGCGCGGTTGGGGCTACGAATTCGAGAGAATAGTTTGGCGACCAAACTGAAAAAGCAGTGGTCCCGTGGCAAGCCATCGAAATCAGTTCAGGATTGACTAAGCTTCCACCTTCCAAATTATCTACACCTATACGCATCAAGCTACAAATTTGAGAGTTTACGATGGCCACGCTGAAAGCAAGGGTCCCATGGCGAGCCGTCGGAATCAGGTTTTGGCTAACTAGGCTCCCACCTTCTAGACTATCTACACCCGCGCAATGGGGGCTACAAGTCCGAAGTTGGTGATTCGGCGGCCACGCTAAAAAGCAGTGGTCCCGTGGCGAGTCGTCGAAATTAGTTCGGGACTGATGAGGCTCCCACCTTCCAAACCATCTACACCTGCGCAGTGGGGGCTATAGGTATGGGCTTTGATAAGAAGCTTTCGTTGCTAGTCGTCACAAGCTAGGCTTACCTAATAGGTTCGACGATCATTGACCGCGAAGGGGATAATGATCACTAGCAAATCGTCGTTACTAGGCGTGATAGCGCTGATTAGAGTCCAACTTCCTAAACCGTTGATGCTTGTGCTAAGCGAACTAGGTGTCGTGTTGAATCAGAAGTCATTGGCTGACTAAGCTTGCTCGGTTTGAAAATAGGTTACGCCTACTAGGGGGCGTGCGAACCTAGTCCATCAGCATGATGCATGGGGTGGACGAAGTTACTTTAAATTAATTAGTGATTTGTAGGTACGATCTATATGTCAAAGTTTACTAGGATTTCTCGTGCTCGTGCCAAGTATGTGACAGAATATTGTTTGAATAATAGGCTGAGCCCATGAGCTCGCAGAAAAAGGGCTAGGGTTTCCTCACGGTGCGTTGTGTGCACGGCGTAAGCTATGTGACGGTTGAGTATTAGTTATTCCCTCTCAATTGATGGGGTTGCGTGCAGTGCCATCAATTTGATTGACATGGTCTGCGCAGTTTCCTCAAGAACCGTTGCCTCCTTGTTTTTCATACGGTATTTAATGTTTGGCAGCTAATGCTGGAGTGCCCGCTCAGTGAACCATCATGTCTATATAATGGTGTTTTCCAATCGTTGTAGGCACTATCTTTCGCAGAGCTTATCTCCTGTAATGTTCTTGCTTGAAAAAAATGATTTGAGTTTTCCAAAGGCCGATGGTGGATCTCTGTCTCTGGAGTCTTCGAATGAAAATGCTTTGGGTTTTTCAAAGGCTGAAGGTGGATTTCCGTCTCTGGAGTCTCCGAATGTTCTGACATTTGCATTGATCCGGCACAGTGATAGTTATATGCGTGATCACTCCTAGTGTCGCATATGGGAAAAGTAGACTCTTTTGATAGCGCTGTAAGACCGTGACTGCGTCGCTGCTTGTGGCCCTCATTTGCCTTCTTCCAAGCTGTTTGAGGAAGTTGGAAAGGGGATAGAATGTCTCTTGAGGAAATTAACAGCCCGTTGTGAGGTCTACAACGTTGTCGTACAAACACTTTCCTAGAGTGATTTGACGGAGCAATCTAACTGCTCTGTCCTTCCAATCCCCTCTTACACCTCATCTTTATCTTGGGAAGGGGTCGAGCGAATTCCGTTCTTTGTTGTCATTCGCAGATTGCTCGCATCAGAGGGTCTGCAAGTTTTCTTTGGATGCTTCTCGTAGTAGAATTGTCTAAATGAGTCATTTACTTCATGTCGCACTTTATTCAGATGTTTGTAGTATGTAATCTTTTGTATCTGCCTCAAGTTGCTTGTTGTTACATCTTTCCAATAATCAATATAGTTTTTTTTTTTGTAATTATTCTTTTATTTCTTAAATGATTGCAAATCACATAAGCCTTTTAAGAACTAAAACTCAATATTGACTATGGAAAGGGAAACAAATGACTTGAAGCAAACTAATTGTCAACAGAGAGAAATTGATCCTGGCCTTGAAGTGAATTCAGTTTGCTCTCACGGATCATTTAGCGGTCTGCCGAAGCGTTACGTAGGTTACTGAATAGTAGACCTTGTAAAAGGGCGGATCTTCGCGTTGATAGAATGTCGGGGGAATGTGTTTCCATTTGCCACAGCCTTTTCGTCTCGCTGGGCAAAAGATCTTATTGCTCCTGTACCGTTCGAAAGTGATGTCTCCGTCGTCGTTTGGCCCAGCACTGGGTTAGGCTGCTATTCCGGTTGTAGCTTAATCTGGGAGCATTCTATTTGTTTTAGTGCGGCTAGTAGCAGCTGCGGCTAGTAGCAGCTTCGTGTCATAGGTTGGTCTCCACGTATTGTTCCTTCGGAGTGGTTAGCAGTAAATTTAACACACTGGTGAAGGGTGGAGACCACTGCTTCCATTTGGTGGAGCCATGATCTTCCCAGGATGAGATTGTAGGATGATGGTGCGTCTACCACCATGAAGTCCATAAATAGAACCTTCATCAGCTGTGGTTCTCCTGCCACTGTAGCGACAGGTTTTCTGAAGGCGACAGGTTTTCTCCCCATTGAATTTGATCATCAGGTGTTCTGAATGCGACATGTTTTCTTCCTTGAGGTCCATGCTGCGGAACGCGTTGTAGAACAGAACATTGAGCGAGCTTCCTATGTCCACTAGAGCTCTCTTCACCTCCCACTTTGATATAGAGACCAAGGTGACTATGGCGTTGTTGTGCGGCGTTCAAACTCCATCGAAGTTCTTGTCCGTAAAGGTCAAGGTGGGAATAGGGTTTTGTACTCTTGAGTAGCAAACGTGTTTGTTCTCACCCATGGGTTATGTTCACATATCCAGTAGAGTCCGCTTGCCGGACTTGTATGATTGGCCTTCATTCAGTCCGACTCCATGAAGGACATATATTATCCTTGGAGTCTCATTCTCTATTTCTTTACTTGACTCCCTGCAAATCCAGTACTCAACCTCATACCTTAGACTCTTGCAATCATTGGTGTCGTGGCTGCCCTCATTGTGGTATGCGCAGCACTTGCCATTGTCACGCTTGGAGGGGTCTCTGCGTGTCTTCGAGGGACCACTTCAGTTCCTCACAGCTTTTCATTGAGTTTAGTATGTCTGACATGTTAGCATTTAGGGTTGTCACCGCTCTGGATCCAACGTAGTTGGATGATTTCTCCGGCTTGAACCGACCAGGGTCCGGCCTTTGTTCTGGCCTGTTGTCATTGCGCTTGCTTTTGCTCCGTTCCTCATCCTCGTGTATTTTTCCCTCATTCTTGTCCCTAGGAGTGGATGGCTTCTTCTTGCCTTCGACTTGCCTTTTAACGGTCCTGGACTCCTCCAAGATGATGTGTATCTGGACGCTCTTGATGAGCTTCGTCATGTCCAGAAGGGGCTCCAGGGTGAGGATCTCGTAGAGCTTTTCCTCTCTGACGCCCGTAATGAGGGTTGTCATGACTGTATCTTTGTTTCACCTGTCGATGACGGTCAGCCCATTGTTGAAGCGCGTGACATATTTTCGAAGTGTCTCGCCAGACCTCTACTTTAGAAAAAGTATGTAGTGCGGGCACTTTCCGGAGACATTGGCTCCCGACGAAACGTGTCAGGAATTCCTTTGCCAACGTTTTGAACGAGTCGATCGACTTTGGTGGAAGGCTGTGGAACCACATTACTGCTGAGCTTTTCAGACTAGTGAGAAAGGTCCTGCACACAACGGATTCAGATCTTTCTTTAAGGGCCATTACATGCTGGTAATGGCGCAGGTGGTTGAAATGATTGGTGGTTCTATAGTAGGAGTTGAGCTTCAGGGGAGTGAACTTCCTCGGAAGGGCCTCATTCATGATCCGGTCCACAAATGGTGGGACGGAGAGGCGATACAGTACGTCTGGATCGTGTGCCTCTTTGCTGAGGGGGTTCCCAAGGTCGAGCCTCTATGTCATGGCGGCGAGCTCACATTAGCCGTGCAGCCTCCCTTAGTCCAATGAAAACTAGCGGGAGCTTGGCTCTTCTGCGCTTGCTCTCTATCATCTTCCGGAGGCGGAGGTTCGTGCTACTCTTGGTCTCCATTAGCAGGTGGTGGATTATGTCGCGTGAGCAAGGATTGTGATTTCGTTTTTCGAGTTCATTTCAGTATCCTGATTTTAAGAAATATTTCAGTGTGTAAAGAAAAAACGTAAAAATTTCGAGGATACATAAAAATATATATAATGAATTTCGAGGGTATATGAAAATGTGAAAAAAATAGATGCAAGTAAATAAATCTATTAAACATATTAAATGAAGCCTAAATACCAAGAAATGAAACAAACATGAAATCAATATAATTAGAAAATCAGGGGGTGGTTTCGAAATTCAATATATAAGTAGAATAAATGATAATTAAAAAATCAGGGGGTGGTTTTAAAATTAATAAATAATTATAAGAATTTATAATACAAAAAAAACCCCAAAATTTACAAAAAAAACTTCAAATTTTTTCGAAAAAATGTAAGTTTTAATAGTCGAGTTTGTATTTTTACAAAAAAATGAAATTTACGATTTTTTTTTGAAATTAATGAAAAAATATTGGAAAATTTCGAAAAAACCCTCGAAAAAATGTAACTTTTAATTTCGCCCTTTTTCTTTTCGTAATTTCAAAAAAACGAAATTATCGTTGAAATTTCACGAGATCACATTCCTTGCGCGTGAGAGCCTCCACCGCCATGGCGATCTGCTATATTAAAGATGTCAACGTATCGATTCTGGGGTCCGTTGTTGTTGCCGTCGTCACGGGGGCGTTTAACGTGTCCCTTGGTTCTCCGTTGTTGAGTGACCTAGTGATCACCATCTCTATGGGTTTTGAAAGGAGATGACGCTTAGTGTAAAGTTAAGAACTTTTTCGTCCCCACGGACGGCGCCAAATTGATGCAGTCGTTTTTCGCTCCTTGTTTTTATGTAGTTTTTGCTTACCTACACAAGTAACGCACGTGAGCCAGGGACCACCGTTGTGGTGGCCGATGACACTCCACTACTAAAGTCAGACTGGGATCTGAGGAAGGTGTAATGCTGTAACAAGGAATTTGTACCGTACCTTAGCTTACCAACCTCATGTCTACTTTATAGTGCTAGGAGTCCTGGTTCTACCAGGCCATCGTAGGCGTAGTCTAGGAAGAAGATCTTCGTGGAGATCCTTCTCTAATTAGGAGTCATGTTGTAGAAGGTAAGTTCCCTGTTAGCCTTATTCTTCTAGATACGCGAGAGATAGTTCCCAATGCGAGAGCAATCTGTAGAAGGAAGATTCTCAGTGTGGAATGTATTCTGGCATTTGCTTCTTTGTTGGAAGCAGATAGCAATTGTAGTTACCCATCTGAAGCTAATCCTTGAGATAATTGCCATAGTAGGACTTATGGGTAGTGAGGATAAATGTGAGACGTGTGAGCCTAGCATGCTGTGAGAGTTCGGGTCCACCTGGCAGACTGAATTGAGCGGGATTAGAACCGTTTGGGCTGGATCAGTGTTGGGCTGACACCGGCTCCGCAAGGGGGACAACACCGGATCCCCGCGCCGACAGCAGCTGCGATGGACCCTAGCGTGGATCAACTATCAGTCCAAGTGCAGCAAATTGCACAAGCGGTGGATATACTCACTCAACGAAACCCTCCACTTGCAAAAGGAGATAAGGAGCTGCAAAGAGCCCTGTCCACAGAAGACACCAGAGAGGCATTCAAGATAGTCACTACGTCCCCACAAGCTCTTAATGGACCAAGGGCGAAGGAGCGGCCAACGGAGACCTGGCGACTAAGGTTGTCAAACCCGCCTCGCAGAACCCTCTTCAACTTGGGGCCACCAATCCGAACGTGTTGTACAACCTCATCGTCCTTTCGTTCATGGATCACATCATGAACGAGCCATTGCCGAAGAAGTTCAGCCCGCCAAAGCTGGAGTTTTATGACGGGACAACAGACCCGTACGACTACTTACACCATTACCAGCATGTGATTGCGCTCAAATAAGGATCTGAAGCAGTAATGTGCCGAACATTCCCACCAGCCTGAAGAAAGCAGCGTTGACATGGTTTCACAATCTCTCTCCGAAATCTATTGACTCATTTGGACGCTGGCCAAAGCATTCCTCACTTGTTTTATTGGAAATTAATGGATCAGGAAGGGTCTGCATTATTTGTTCAGCCTCAGACAAAAACCAAACGAGACGCTGAAGGAGTATATCACTTGCTTCAATGATGAGTTAACTCCCATTTACGGCTGCAACGATGACACCTCGGTCACAATCTTTACCTCGAGCTTGAAGAGAGGCCAATTCTACAACTTCCTTACTCTGGAACCTCCGATTGACATGGCGGACTTGCTGAAGAGCGCCCAAAAATACATCATTCTTGACGAGATGTTGGCCGCCAAAGAGGAAGCAGAAGCTTA
Source organism: Berberis vulgaris (assembly GCA_963556465.1). Classification (NCBI taxonomy): domain Eukaryota; kingdom Viridiplantae; phylum Streptophyta; class Magnoliopsida; order Ranunculales; family Berberidaceae; genus Berberis; species Berberis vulgaris. The sequence continues at coordinate 37,881,630 of OY747125.1, read as the reverse complement.
AAAGAAACCCTATGGTCCCAGAGATTAAAATGAGGGAAAAAAGGATGATGACAGAAATAATAGGAATCAGAATGACAGCAAGCCAGACTTTGGCCGCACAAGGCAAGATAAAGCCTCCAACTTTGTCGGACCCAAATCCTTCACTCCCCTCAACTCCAGCCTTGTCCGACGTCCTCAACACCATTAAGAATTGGGGAGAAATGAAGTGGTCCACTGAACAGATATGAGATCCCTCCCAGCGCGATAATGGCAAATACTGCTCATTTCACAAGGACAACGGCCACGACATTGAGGACTACAAAAGTCTCAGAAGTGAGATTGACTATTGGATTAAGAAGGGCGAGCTCAAAGAATTCATGAGCCCGAAAAAAAGATAAGACTGGGCAAAGAAAATGAAGATGTTGTCAAACAGATAGAGAAATAATCTCCTGACATCATATATGTTCTTTATGGGGTTGGCTCGAAAAGTGAGCAATCCAACAGGTCTCAAAAAGGATGCTCCTCGATATGTGGGCGCAACCCACCTACGAGGACCGACAAGTACAATATGCACGCATTCAGAGCCCAATCCAACCCTTGATATTCACGGAGAAGGACCTCAAAGGTATCCATTCTCCTCACAATGGCGCCCTGGTCATCTCGGTTCTCATAGCGAAGTGGGAAGTGAAAAGAGCCTTGGTAGACACATGAAGCTTTCTGAACGTCCTGTTCCTTGATGCATTCTGCAACATGTAGCTCAAAAAGGTGAGCCTGATACCCACCAGTCACCCAATGATTGGATTTAATGGAGAGAAGTGCTTCCCTATCGAGAAGATTAGACTAACAGTAGTGGCGAGAGAGCCACAACTACAGAAAGTCCTTTTTCAGGAGTTCATGGTGGTTGATGCCCCATCCACCTACAACATCATCATAGGAATACCTTGGCTCCATTAGATGGAGGCGGTAATTTACATTTTTCACCCATGCATCAAATACACTACCAATCAGGCGGAAGGAACCATTCGAAGATACCAACCTTCTGCGAGAAACTACAACTACGCAGTGCTGAAACTACTGGATTATTAACAATTACATCTTAGGCTCGCAGGACAGACATATCAGAGATTGGGCCCAAATAAGATGGAAGAATCACCTTGCTCGGACGAAGAAACTCTAGTAGTCCGAAGGGAAGACCCAATGTTCGCCAGCCAGACTAGCTAGCTAGTGCCACCTCTACGGAAAAGAAACACGAGAAATGAGGCGCTCGTGCAGATTACACGAGCCAGGATAAGGCTTGTCTAAAAAACAACCCTTCACTACCTCACATGGTTCAGAGCGTGAAGGCCACCTCTAAACATGACCCAACTCTTACGGACCAAGACAAAGCTCTGACAACAGAGACTCAACTATACGACGAGTTAGAATCCTGCACTAGATATACCATCCGTCTGTCACTCCAGTTCAATACAAAGCTAAATAGCAACACTTCGACAAACCGACGCCTATTTCGAAACTGACAACCAGCAAAGAATGACTCACTCGCAAAAAGTTCACTTTTTAGTGACTTCACTACCATTGGAAAAACGTGATACTTTGCCAAGGGAGCTACACAGTCTGAACCAAAACCATGTGCATCTCCTTAAGGGCCAGATTCGCTTAGTCCCGCTCGTAGTCAAACTATCATATTGTTTTGATTTCTTTTCTTTTTCAATCTAGAAGAATTGTTTGCACAAGCCAATATGATACAAATTCATTCAAGTAATAAAACGTGAATTATAGAAAACATACTTGATTGATTACTAAGAAAATTGTTACAAAGTTTGCTTGACTGACTAGTACAAAAGTTTATACATTATAAGTATCTAAGTCTGGCACGAGTATGGATCCGCTGAAACGCACGTCAAGACTTCGCTTTGCCAATCTACCTTGAGAAGATGAATCAGAAATGAAAGCAAAAGTACCCAAATAGGCTGCAAGTTGCAGGTACAGGCTTAATACTTTGCTTCAATAATCAGCCTTGCAAGGATGATTTAAAAGTGAAAGCAAAAATAGGCCGATGTGGATGTCCCTCAAAAGAGGAATGCATGGGGTTATGTAGAGTTAGCACCCCAGAACCGTAGGCCACATCCACTAGAGCTCCGCTAATCTGCCTTCCAGCTGTGGCAACACGAGTGAAGTCCAGTAGATACAGTAGCAGCAGCCACCCAAATTTGGTTACAGGTAATATCTCCCAAACTGGATGGCGAAAGACGCCCTGGGAGCATTGAAAGATGGAAGACAAACTTGACCCCTGAGGGGAAGTCCGTAACTCTTATTCGCAATGTAACAACAAATTATGAGGTCCCATAAAACCAAATGGATGCCCACCCAAACCAGGTGGCATCAACCAATAGCGGGTCTTGTCAAGACACGTCGCAGCAAATGTCAGAACATTCAAAGACTCCAACAAATAAGATCTTCATTTAGCCTTTGTAGAATCCAAAACATATTTTCTAGAAAGATGCATTTGATAAACATGCTCTACATCGTTCATGGCAATGCTTGAAATGGTGAAAACCAGCCTATATATAGGAGTGATGGTTCATGAAACATGGTCACTCAATAGTTACGTCAGCATTAAATGTCGTATGGAAAATAAGGAGGCGACGGTTCCAATTGCAAGTGCACAAGTCCACATTCATTGAATTAATGGCATTGCACGCAATCCCATTAACTAGGGGGAGTAACTGATACTAAACCGTCTCGCAATCTACGTCATACACGTGGCACGGTGATCTCGTCAATAAACCCTAGCTAACTAATGGGCCCAAATGAGCGTTGGGTCAGATTCAGTCCAAAAGACGGAAAATGACCCGATATGTTCTCAAACGCAAGCGGCAGAAGCCTTAAGCGCCCACGGAATGTAGAACACACCTACAATGATATTGTCAATAAATCCAAGGTATCTGCTCTATTAAAGTTCCACTGTTGTTCATCAAATTTGGTTGAAATTCAGCCTGGACAATCTATTGCGACCTAACTCCAGAATCAAACTTGCTAATACGACCCTTGTGTCGGACTATCTGGCGAAGTTAGTAAATTAGGACACCCAAGTAATACTTACACGCCCAAGGCCAAGTGGTGGCCTAATCCGACCAAAGTTTAGTCATTTCTGACTGATGACGATAACTTTTGGTCCGCTCTAACACCTAGTTCGCTAATAGCGAATGATGATGGCTTGAAAAGTGGGAGTTTAGTCAGCGCTCTCAACGCCTAATCAAGATGACTTGCCAGGGATCATTGTTCAACTACAGCTAATGGTCGCCGAACCCGACCAAATTTAGTTAGTTCCGACTGACGACGATAACTTCTGGTCCGCTCTAATGCCTAGTCTGCTAAGAGCGGATGACGATGGCTTAGAAAGTGGGAATCTAGTCAACACTCTCAACGCCTGATCAAAATGACTTGCCAGGGATCATTGTCCAACTATAGACAATAGTCGACGAACTTGACCAAAGTTTAGTCAATAACGACTGATGATGATAGCTTCTGGCCCGCTCTAAGACCATAATTCGCCAAGCGCAGATGAAGATGGGTTAGAAAGTGGGAGTCTAGTCAGTGTTCTCGATGCCTGATCAAGATGGTTTGCCAAGGATCATTGTCAAACTACAAACAATGGTCGTTGAACCGGGCCAAAGTTTAGTCCTTTTCGACTAATTGTGATAACTTCTGGTCCTCTCTAATGCCTAGTCTGCTAAGAGCGGATGACGATGGCTTAAAAAGTGGGAGTCTAGTCAACGCTCTTAACGCCTGATCAAGATAGCTTTCCATGAATCATTGTCCAACTACAGACAATGGTCGCTAAACTCGACCAAAATTTAGTCAATTCTGACTGATGACGATAACTTTCGGTTCGCTCTAAGACCGTAGTTTGCCAAGTGCGGATGAAGATGACTTAGAAAGTGGGAATCTAGTTAGCTCTCTCAACGCCTGATCAAGATGACTTGCCAGGGATCATCATCGAACGATAAACAATGATCATCGAACCTTACCAAAGTTTAGTCAGTTTCGACGGGCAACAATAACTTCTAGTCCGATCTGAGGCCTAGTCCGCCAAGAGCGGACAAAGATGGTCTAAAATGTGGAAGTCTAGTTAGAGATCGTGAAACTTAACTCGGACAACTCGCTAGGATCACTATCCGACCACTCACAGTGATGCTTTGTTCAACCACAGTTTGGCTAGTTCTCTTAGACTAGCGAAGACAATTGTTGGTCCGACCTACAGCCTAGTCTGCCAAGGGTGGATTACAATGGCTTGAGGAATCAAACATATGATGAGCAAGAATAATCTGTTGCTAGCCAAGATTATTCCCTCGCACGGAGTTTCCCAATTTACAGGGTTTGGCCGAGACAACTTCTTGATCTCCAAAGAATACAAACCAGGATTGCTTAAACTATCGCAATATAAGCGACCAAAACTCTCATCAGCAGATCAATCCTACGATTTCCTGACTTAGCGAAATCTCTTGTCTAAAGACTAACATCACGATAAGATAGAATAGAAAAAAACTAGCAAAAAAAGTCAAAGAAAGTAAAAGTACAAAATGTTACGTAACAAGTTGGTTTTCATTGATGATCCGGAAATACAAAGTTTACTCCTCGTCAAGAGGAGGTTCAGATACAGTGGAACTTGACTTGGTAGGAGAAGAAGTAGGGGATGCGTCCGCATGCGTTGCTGCTCGAACACCCTGATCTGGGTCACCTTCTTCTTCTGATGGAGCTTATCCAAACTTCGCAAAAGACGCCTCTCTATAGTATGAGAGGTCCCAATCAACATGCTCCTATTTCATCAGCTCCAATAGTTTCAGCCTTCCTTTCACAACTCTGCTAAACTCGAACATTCCCTAGGCCTTGAGGATCTTCTCCTCGCACACTTTTGATTCAGCAAGCTCTCACTTCAGCTGTTCTAGTCTGCACAACAGGGCGTCAGCTTTTGACTACTCAGTACTCAAGTTGTCGTTGACTTCGCTAAGTTCATTTGAGCCATGAAGAGTTACTTTTCTGTTGTCCTTCACACTCTTGGCATTAAAATCAACATCAGCCTCCAGCTACTGACATCGAATAGTTCACTCAGACTCCTTATTGGCCTTCTCAATACTCATAGCCTGCAACTTGGTTGCAGTCTCATGAGCAAGTTTTAAGTCATGATGGACATGGTTCAATTCTTTCTAAGACTCGTCCCTTGCGGATACCGTCTCTGCCAAATCAGACTCGAGCATTTCTAAGTGGGCCCTCTGAGCTTCCGATTTTGTCCACCAGGCCTCCAAATCAACAACCGATTGAGCAGGTCTCTGACCTTCAAGCTGCTTCTTCAATGATTCGATTTCGTGGAAAGCGTCAAAGTACGACTTCTGCAAATTCGCAAAGACTCACTCCATGGTATACACTCTCTCATGAACAGCCTCAACTTCCATCCCAGTGATGATAACTTGGTTCAGATATGACATCCCCAGCATGAGATGTTTTTACCCCTTTTCCATATGCTCTCCTAGCGTATCACCTTCTAGCTTCGGAGCATAATTTGCTAGCCGTTCATTCCATCTACTAATATGCCGCCTGGAGGCATAAGAAATGTCAACCTCCTGATGTCAGGTCTGGTTGCTCATCTTTACCACAAACGAAGCGAATAGACTTGTCCACGCATCTAGGTGAAGGTCCATTGGGAGCAGAATCACGCCAGCACCGCCCTTCATTATCTTCACTACATCAAAGCCCTCCTCCACCATTTTCCCTACTGCCCTTCATTGTCTTCACCGCATCAGGGTCCTCCTCCACCATTCTCCCCTTACAACGATCAGCTCTCTCTCACGAGCTGATTTGGAAGCAGTTGACAGGGAAGATGGGAGTGAATTATCTCTCAGACTCGTCGTCACCTCAATCTGAGGTCGAGATCGGGACGGAGGATAGAACAGGCGACATGGAGGGGACCTTTCACCATAGGATGACAGTCAGGAGATTTCTCACCAGGTTGAGGAGACTTGCGATCCAAGGAGGGGTTATATTCGAAATCCTCCAATGAAAAATGACTAGTCGGACCCGCATCGGATGAAGCTGCCATACCCACCCGCAACAACAGGTTGTTCATAACCTTCACCTACTCATTGCCCAACTTCGTTGCATTTTCAACCTCCACCATTTTCAGATATGTCTTTTTCAAGTCGGGAAGGGATATGGGAGCTTTCACATGAGCATCGTGTTTCTTGGGCACAACAGTTTCCGCCCCAGCGGACGCATCAAGATCTTGCCCTGCAACTTGTCGCCCCCTCTGAAGGGGTCGACTGCTTGGAAGCAGGCTTAGCCATAGTACGAGGTATCTTTGAAAGCACAGAAAAATAAATAGCCTCATTCACTTCCGCCCTCCTTGACAGGCTAGGGATCTTAACCTTTGGAAGTTTCCTCTTTTTTGAAGAAGGTTTGCTTTCAGGCTTCGATTTCAGGAATCTAAAAAGAGTGGGAGCCTCGTGCCAGTAAGCCCACAGCCCGCTACGCTTGATGTTGACGGGCTGCACGACATCCTCCACCCACATTAGAGGCATGTCGCGAAATCTATCCATGGTCGCTTCGTCCTCGGGAGAAAAGGGGTCGTTGGAAATTTCACTATAAAAAGCACGGATAACAATTAAACTCACTCAGTTGTTTGAACTCCCACTCGATCGGACAACAATCAAACTCGAAATACTTCGAGTCAGTAGGAGCCATGAAACAATACTTTTGCTAGAAATTGTAATCGTCCAACAACTTGCCGAAACAAGCCGACGGCTTAAACATGAACACAACATGCTCATTTATCCGAGGAGAGGTGAGCAATTGGATCACCCTGGGAGACATTCGGACATCAGCATCCTTCAACCTGATCAGAATGGCGATCACTGTCCTGTACCCGTTTGGCACCAGCTAAGCAGGCGGAATGCCGAGGTACGCCAGAAAGCTTTAAATTTTCTTGATAATAGGAAATTGAAAGCCTGATTGAAGCATACCTTTGTACAAGCAAATAAATCCTTCCGGGTGAGACAATGGCGTTTGACTAATGCCCAATGTGAAGAGCACCAGATCATCAGGGATCCCATACTTCTCACGAAGGCTCTCCAGATTCACCTTGGATATCGACCTCTCCTCGAAAAAGTTACGACCTTTAGCGAACAGTTCATCGGAAAGCTGATTCTATTCCACCATGGAATAATGTACAAATTTTTTATTACGAAAGTTGAACAAAGCCAAAAGCGCAGAAAGCAAAACAACAAAGCAGAGTCTTTGGAAACGAATGAGTAAATAAACTAAACTCTGCAAAAAAAGGATTTATATATAAGCAAGGATTCCCTCCTTTTTAAGTAGTGCATACTCAATTAATGACGCACGCTGCTTGAGGAGATGATTCAGACTCAATCATCATGATCGCCCAATTCCTTCATGACATAACTTAGTGGACCGACAAACTGGTCCACTAACTCAGGGGGAGTAGCTAATGATACACCAAACCGTCCAGTAATGTGCATCGTACACGTGTCATGATGATCTCGTTAACAGAGCAAAGCGGACCTAATTGCACACCCAATCTGGCAAAGCCCAGACAACACGAAGCCCACCGAGGTAGGGCCCAAGAAGTTGGACCCCAACAGTAGCGCCCTATTAAGCCCTACGTCACATGGTCAAGCCCAATACCCATAAGACCTAATAAGGCAAGTATCTGGGGGATCGACCTAAGACGGGCATGCCAACAATACACCGACTCCTATCAAGAAACAAATACAGGAGTATAAGTTATGTATGAAAATTCTCCTGTATAAACAACACTCAACAATGAAAGAATTTTCCGCAGATCTAGGAGCACAAGTCGTGTAGGGAAACTCCCCTACATAGACGACTTCTAGTTAGGAAAGGATCTCCAGCAAGATATCTTTTCCTAAACTACGACACCAAAGGCCTAGCTGAACAATGACTATCACATGATAAATATGCCATAAGGTTGAACAACAAAGGTATGCTACAAAACCCAATTTACAACATTACACATTTCTCAAGCCTTGTCCGACTTAAGCATCGGAATGTTATTGGCCGCCACATCGGTGATCTTTGGCTCACGCATGTTCCCTGTGCAGATCAATGTCAAGGAGAACAAGAAATAGATCTCGGACCCGAGATTTAGATTTTAAAAATTAAGTTAAAGTGTACCCACTTCTTGGGCAAACTGCAATAAACTTTTGGTGGTAAAATAAGTAGTGGCATACACATGCGTGCGTTCAATGATTAGTTCTATAATATAAAACAAATTTATGGCATAGTAAATAATAAAGAAAGTTCCATTACACTCCAAGATTTAATGTCAATAAAACACAAACAAAAACATACCAATCTCCTTGAGAAACCAAGTTTAACACCACAAACCAAACTAAACCAACTCCAAGAGTCTAAGCTCAACAAAATAGAAACCAACATAAACCAAGTTTTGATGTTTCAACTAGATACAAATACTTAAGTGGACTAACCATCAATAAATGCATCATTCAATCTTGACACTCAAAATGAGAGATCTCCCATTCGTTTGAGTGATCTCCCATTCGTTAAAAAATGGAAGATTATTTCAAAAGAAGTCAGATTCAAATACTTAAGTGGACTAATCATTAATAAATGCATCATGGTAGTTGTTGATCCCACCATTGGAGAATGAAGAGAACATGAAGAAAAACAGGTTGTGCTGATTGGTTGGCTAATGATGATGGTTGTGGTGACTGGTTGACTGTTGTTGATCCTGCTGCTATTACTGTCTTTTTTTTTTTAGAAAAGAGAACAAAATTATGCATTTTACAATCTTGCCTAGAAGAAGACAAAATTTGTTGGGTAATTTTTTAATCTATTTTAGATTCAAGTTCGATTTATGTGCTTCTTTTTATTATTAATATATCGTATTATTTAGAAGAAAAAAAAACAAATCAAGTTCGATAAATTGCCATCGATTTTTCAATTTTGTTACATTAGCACAATGAGTTGCTCCTGTAATCATTATAAATGGACAATAATATTTTTGTTTTGTTTTTTTCTTTTTCATTTTTACATTTTTTTAATATAATTCCTTTGCAATGTGCACGTGGAAGTAATAACATTAATAAAAACTATATGCACACATAGGGGGCATTGGCGGACTACACGAGTACTTGTATCGTGGTTGTAACTAGGGGTGAGCATCTCATTCCGTAATCCCGATCCCGTCTCGATTTTTTGAGTCATTTTGGGATTAGTCAAACTCATCCCGATCCCGCCCCGTCCCGATTTAGAGTAGGATAAGATCAGGATGGAGATTTTGAATCATTCCTATCCCATCCCGACCATAATTTATTTATTTAAATTTATTATTATTAATTTTAATCAAACTACTCTTCTAATGAAAAGTTTAGGATGTGTTGAAATTAAATCAAAACATTTATTATTTGAAAATTTACTAGCTTGATTTAGTACTCTCTGTTTAGATAAAAACTTCAATTTTGATATTTTAGATCAATCGGAACCCATGAATTTTTTTATTTTTTTTTTACATTTTAGATTTTGGTTGTTCCGTTTTTGAAAATTTATGTTTTTTTTTTTTTTTTACATTTTAGATTGGTTATAGGACAATTATTCATGTGAAAAATAAAGGGAAAGTTGTATAGTTGGAGAACATTGCTTCTAATTGTATCTTGTATGAATGATATTTCAGCTCTTGTTGAAATATGCAAGACGGACCTATGGAAGGGCTCATTCCATCTCTCATCATTCACTTGACAAACTTATTTTATTGCTTCACAAATTTTATATGAGATTTAATATTGTTATAATAAAATTTATATGTCATAAGTTTGACATTATTGGTGTATGAGCAATGTAAGTTGTAAGATGAAATTGTTTTGTTATTTTTCATTGGAGAATTATTTAGTACACACTCATCCTATCCCATCCCGAACCGGTTTGGAATATGACGATATCAGAATGATGTCTATCTATCCTGATCTCATCCCAATCTCGAACGAATGAAATGAAATAGGGATAAAGTTTATCCCATCCCACGCCCTCCCTTAATTGTAACACGAATTCTACTTGGATATAAAATTTGGGCAATTGGGGTGAGGGGTATTTGGGTAAAAGACCTAGTCACATAGTTACAGAATAGAAGAATAACTTTCCTAGTACACTACTAGAACCCTCTAGAGGCCTTCATATCAAACGTATCTCGGCCCACTGTTTGTGGCCCAGATTCGAGCAGTCGGTCCTCTGCTGATTAAACCCTGGAAACCAACCTCACCTCACCTCACCTCAATCTTTCTTTCTTTCTCTTGTTCAAATTTGAGTGAGATCCTTCGTTCGACTCACTGTGTTAGTAAGTAAATTTATCAATCAAAACAATGGAGATGGCTGCTTCCATGTCTCTACGCGCATCGTTTTCTCTACCAAACAGCTGTTGCTTCACTCTATCCTCTTCTCGCCACCTTGGGGGGCCTTTGCCTTCTCTTTGCTTGGCTTCAAGGACAAATTCTCCCGCACTCACTTCTTTACCCTTCCCATTCGAAGGTAACTAATTCTCCTTATTTAATCATAATCTCTCTACCTTTTTTTTCTTGTCTAATTCTTCTCTTTGATTTTGATTTCGATTTCTAGAGCGTTTAATCAATTCATTTAGTGTTATTCGACTATTTCCATGATATTTCTTGATATAGTTCCTACCTTTATGCGTAAGTTATTGGAAACTACCGTTATATATGAATGAATGGGTGATATTATTCAATAAGTAGTAGTAGTTTGTAATGTTTATATTGAATTTCAGCTCTTTTGGGGTGTAAGTTTGTTGGGTGGAGTTAAAGGGGGTATTTTTTTGTTGGAGCTCCGAGCGCGTGCGTACCTTCAAGGACATAACAACGATATTGTCCCCAACTTCAACACTTGCAACTTGGGACCAGTCGACAACATTTCGAAGTACATCTCCTCCTTGAGTCTCATGTGTAACCATGATCCTGTGGGTAACACTCGGTGTACGGGCTCGACTATTTCTGGCGTTGTTGGCTCCATCTAGTCGCAACCACCACACTAACTCCACCTTGTCCGGACTTGTAGGATACTTTTTTTGGATAGGATCTAGAGCCTAATCTGGATCATTCATCTGGTGGACCGCGCACCTGCGATGCTCTACATGGCTCGCTTGCGATGCTCTACCTGGCTCGTTACCCTGCGCCTGATCCCCTGAACAATGTGCCGCCTGCACTTCCACTTCGCCAAGTCCCCGCCGATCTAACTTAAACACTACCCCAATCATGGGCTATGCGGTGTGAGGTTTTATCTTAAAAGGCCTACCCCAATCATGGGCTATGCGGTGTGAAGTTTTATCTTAAATGACCTCATTGCTATTAGGGAGTGGACTATGTCCTTATAAACATTTGTGACAACTCTTCCTTAATTGATGTAGAACTATTCAAGTCAACATTTTTTCAACATTTTTTTCCACCGCTCCATCTAATTAAATGTATGATTTTATTTATTTATCTATTTATTTATTTATTTATTTATTATTATTATTATTACTATTTTAATAAATGTGTTGTATTTCACAAAATATGAATCTTGTAATTAAATCAAGAGGCAAAAAAAGAACCACCGTAGTATTTTAATTTGGGATTCCAATATTTATGTTGGGGTATGGTATTTTGTTATCTTCAATCTCGTCTAATCTGGGCGTGGAGGTGTGAGCTCCAAACTGATTGATCTGTAGTGTGGTACTTTAACTCGAAAGGGTTTGGGGGTTTAGGATGAAGGTGATGCAGGAAGAGATAATAGGATAATTTCAAGTGAGGATACATGGTGTCGAGATGCTTCCCAATAGAGTTTTGATTCATGCCCTTGGTTCGATTTCAGGTTGAAATCGCCAGCCAAACTGCTTCATTTTGGTTTCAATATTTTGGAAACTGAAACAGTATCTTGACCAACCGAGCCAAAAATCGAATCGACTCGATTTTATTTATTTTTTTTGGTTTTTTCTGAATTTAGAAGAAATAAACAAAAAATTAAAATTGAACCAGATATCACATTTATATTGTACCTTTAGATTGGACGCAAGCAAAGCTAAAATCAAGTCAAAACATTATGTCATGAGTGGTTCTCTCAACCGCCACCCGACACTCCAGCAGTTGCCAATGTGCTCGTATTAGGCGTCACCGATGATTGTGACACGAAGTGGCTGGCACACCTTCAATTAAAGATGAAGAAGTAGAAGCAAAGCCGCCCAACTGCGGCTGCTGCTGTTGAGTCTTTAACACTGCTTGAAAGTTGCCCATGCAATCCATTCTCCAAAACCCACACACCCAAATAGCCAGATAAAATCTCTCAACCAAAACCACGCCACCGACTGCACTCTTTCCCACTCACCTAGAGAAACAAGAAAGCCCCTTGAATTGAATGGAATGGATCGAATGGGGGATTCTTAGAAGGATGATTGAAAAGAAGGTGTTTGAAGAAATGAATTGTGGGTTTTTTTGTTTTGGATTAGAAGGAACTGAATGAAAGAGAGAAATAGAGACGAATGAAAACAAAAAGGAAGGCTTGGTTACAGAAGAAGAAGAAAACAACCCAAGAAGTGTTGTGGTCCACCTGTCACCTCACTCACCATGCTTATCATTTCTTCTTTGCATATAAATATCTTCTTGATTTTCTTCCAAGTACTATAGCTAGACAAGCATATCACCTACTCACCTTTACCACTTCTCCAAACGCTTAATCGGTCGGTCGATTTATCGGTTTTGAAACTATGTATACTGGGAACCGAATCGAAATGTGATGTTTGCAAATATTCAAAACCGAAACCGAACTGAATTTAGACCTAACTGAAACAATCGTTAGGTTGGTCTTTTCAATTTTTTTTCTTCTGCACCCCCCCTTGGTTTTGGCCTTAGAAGGGATATGCAGATTATTATAAGATCTTTTTCTTAGGGTACGTTTGGTTACATGAAATCTCATTACATGGAATGTGAGATAATGGAATAGTGGATAGGAGGAGATAAGAAAAGAACATAAAAAGTAAGGATGTGGATAAAATTACAATTCACGTAATATGGGAATGTAATTCCTATATTTTAAAAAATAAAAATCAGATTAATTATCATGACACTCTAAGCTTTTGAGACTTGAAAGAGGGCACATTCTATGGCTTAAGATTCAATGCAACTAAATACACCCTTAGAGACAAGGAAACTGTTTATAGGGGGTATTCAATTCGGGATTTGAATGGACTGGATTCTTATAAATATGTTATTAGTCATAGGAAGCAATGAAAGAACATCACCTACATTGTTATCCATGCCAACACAAATCATTAAACATCTCTCAAAACATTAATTAAACAATTGTTTGTATGCTACGAGAATTTTACTTCAAATTAAAAAAAAATTCAAATATATTGAAGATGGTCCAAAAGTAATACAAATAACTATTTTCCTTTTTCTTTTTGAAAAGAAAAGCAATGCAAATAATTCTCCAATAAAAATAGATAAACCAGAAAAAAAATTCACCATATTCATTGCTCATCGTTAAATCCCGACACTCACAGCATCTCTCCACATATTTGAAGCTATAGTTGTTCTTCATTTATTAGCTTTCTCTTGTTGATCTTGGGTTTGAAAAACTTCTTCTGACAGTGATGAAGGCTCATTGTCTTCTTCAATTGGAAATTCATTATACCGACACTCTTTACGAAAAAAGTTGTGTAAGGCTACACACGCTAGCACTGTAACTCCGTTTGTGTTTTATATGGAAATGGGTTCAATTGAGATTTAGATTGAGATTGAGATTGAGATTGAGATTGAGATAGGGGAGTTTGTTGATTTTCGTCAGAAAGAACAAGAACCCTAGAAGAAGAGAGATAGAGATAGGAAGGGGAGAGAAAAAAAAGGGAAGGGGAGAGAAAAAAAAGGGAAGGAGAGAGGTCAATATGATTGTTGCTAAATAATACCACCATTTATGTTGAAGGACATCACCAACCCCCTACTTTCTATAGGTCACAATCACCTTTCTGAAGGACACCCGCACCTGCTCAAGGATACTATCAATATAAACAAAAAAATTCTAAACTCTCTTCTCATCTCTCTCTTTATTCTCCATCATTCACAACCCCCACCTCTTCTCCTCCCCTTCACCACCACCACCTCGCCATCGCCACCTCTCCTTCTCCCTTCTTCTTCTTCAATCACCACCACCACGCTACGCCACCTCTCCTCCCCCTCTGCTTCTTCTCCATCACTCACCACCGCCACCTCTCATCCCACCTCCTCCCATCTTCATCTTCCTATTCTCCTCCCCATCACCTTTTGTTCTTCTCTGTTTTTTTCTTTTCTTCTTCTTCTCCTCTATTTTTTTTTTCTTTTTTTTTCCAATCTTCTTATTTTTCTTCTTTTTGCCCTCGCGAAGGTTCTGGCAAGTGGGGAACCTCTACTTGCAGGAACCTCTGCAAGGGTGAAGGAGAAAAAAAATGGGAAAAAAAGAAGAGAAGAGAAAAAAATAGAAGAAGAAGAAAAACAGAGAGAAAAGAAGAAGATAAAATCAGAAGGAAAAAAAAAGGAGAAGAACAAAAAACAAAGATGAAGAGAAGAGAGGACAAGTAGAAGAGAAAATAAGAGGAAGAGAATGAGAAGAAGAAGAAGAATAATAACAAAAAAGAAGAACAAGAACAAAGGAGAAGAGGAAGTGCGGGTGGTGGTGCAACCAACAGTGGTAGGGCTTGGTTGTGTGGCCGGAAGTTGTGGGGCGAGGTGGTGCTACTCCAGTGAAGAGAGAAGAAAAGATGGAGAAGGGAATGTGGTGGTGTCCTTCAGCAGATCCCCAAAAAAGTGGGGTAGTGGTGTCCTTCAGTGGAAATGGTGGTGTTATTTAACAATGACCAATACAAATCCGTTGAAATATGAGGGGGGAGGGTTGGATTTGGAATGACACTTGTTATATATATATTTTTCACTCACAAATCCTTCAAAATCCATAACTTTAACAAATCCATTAAAATCTACTACTTCTTGAATACCTCCTGATTTTGGTGGACTTTTGAAAAGCATGAATTGAATACCCTTGATTTTGATGGATTTTAAAACAAGCCTTTAAAATCCGTATTTGAATACCCCATAGATTTACCCTAGATTTTAATGGATTTTAAAATCCTTCACAATCCATTAAAATTCGTAATTGAATACCACCCCCTCAGTATCCCAAATGAGAAGAGAAAATTTTTTTGGAGCGTCCTTAGGTTTGTACTTCGTAGGTATTGTTCCTACAGTTATCGTAGTATAAGTACTTTCCAAGGAACTTATTTAGCACAGGTTCATAAATTAAGAAAAAGTATTACAATGCCTCCACAGACTTGGATATAACTATACCTTGCCCAAGACACTAGTAAATGGCAACACAAATCTAGATAATTGACAATATTGATAAGTTTTCAATCAAACTTTTTTTTGGTTGAAGGCAGACCTCATTTTCATGCACAAACGTAATCCTGAAAGTGCTTTTGGGCCTCTAACCTTGTGTGAAATTATTTCTTTTATTTGGATCTCGATTCCTTGGAAAATTCCCACCCTAGTCTTATTTAGACTTCCATCTTTGGAAATTGGGTATAAGGTTCACCATTAAATTTCCAAGAGAGTTACTCTTCGAATTGAATCACTTCTTCTCCCATTCGAATCGAAGCTCATACTCTGCAAATTCGGTATGAGCTTTAGCGTATCCTTTTTTTTTTTTTTTGGTGTGTGTTAGTAATAGAATGACAGATTGGAAGTTTGGAAGGAATGGTGAGGTTAAACTTGTGCACAGTGTTTGATCCCGAGTTTAGGACGTGTCGTGTTTAGGGAACAATCCGGTATGAACCTTTGGATAGGTTCTGCGGGATCAACAACAATAGCTGCAGAGTACTGCAGTTTCAACAAATATATAATATATCTAGGGGTTAATTGTCCTTCTGCACCTATATAAGCCCCTATAAAGATCCATATTGCAGCCGGTCCCAAGTCTAGTGGTCCATGCACGTTGACTCAAGTTTCAGACTCTTTTTGAAAATGTCTATATTTTGGTGACAAACCCTGGCAGATTTGAGGGTTGGGATTGAACGTTTTGTATCCTCGGTTTTGCTTGGAGACGCATGTTTTTTATCTTCATGTTTGCTTTGCGTTCTTTATTGAGTAGGTTTACTTCGAGATCCATTATTACCTTTATTTTTTGTCCATTGGATCTTCTCGAGATATGTATTCGTATCTCGAGGTTTATGGGGGGCAACCATGTATCAGCTATTTCTATTTGTTATGGGGGAAGGCGCCACCCTTTATCTTTCTATGTTTGATTGACATTTAGTTTTTTTTTATGATCCATAATAAATTATAGCAAAAAACTTACCTTGGCTTCCATGTAGTTTAAAATTTTGTTCTTGAACCTTGAATTCATAGCATCCATATTTATGAAAGAAGACTCAAGCAAGCACTATTCAATGAAAGAGAGAAAAAATTAAACAACTAATGCTACAAACCACAAAGAGAAGGGCTATGATTCCAATTGAGGAATAAACCTCAACTGAACCAATTTGAAGCTCAACCATCATGCCCCAACACCATATAGCAATGACATCAAGGCTCATCTGGTCTAAACTAGTCTTCCCCCATTTTGAGTTCTGGTTGTTTCTTCGAGCCAAATGCTCTACAAACCACCAACTCATAACCTCTTTCTCTTCTTTGAGAGTTCTCTGGTCACTGAAGTTTCGACAATGCCACGGATGCATAATCTAAGGGTATTGGTTGGGTTGTATTTTGGATATTGGAAGTTTGTTATTTAGCTGGCTTCATATACTTGCTGAGTTTAGAGGTGTCTCCTTTGAGGACTAGCTGGCTTCATGTGCTTACTGAGTTTAACGGTGTCTCCTTTGAGGATTATGTTGTTCTTAGGTTGCACCGGTTGAGAATGGTCCCTTCTAGTTATTTAGTTTGATACGTTTTTCTTTTTATTTGATGTTGTTAGGCTAATGAGCACTAGTATTCAGCTTGTGGCTATTAGTGGAGAGGGAGAGAGAAACTTGGGAAGTCTTATTAACGTCAGTGAAGGCATGCATGTTGACTCATGATTAGGTTGGACATGCTTTGGAGAAAAACAATGATCTAAAGTGTTTTAGACTATAATTAATTTGTACCTTGATCAGCATCATATCTCTTTCAATACTTCTAGGTGTACAATTTGTTTATTTTATTACTATTTTCTTTATAGAAAATCTCGGGAATGGGCTTTGATGATGATGATGATGATGATTACTATTTTCTTTATACTTGAGTACTTAACTTTTTCCATTTAGAAGTAAAGTACGTATAATATCTGCAGCACTTTGTGGGGAGTTCATTAAATAAAATTCCTATAGGATTGTAGAACATAAAACATCGTATAGTTTGCTTGTAGAAGTCTCAGTTATTGTTATTATTTTTTTTTTTGACAGGCAAAAAATTGATTATGTTCAAGTAATAAAAAAAAATGAACTACAACTTCCAAGTGAAAAAGAGAATGAATAACGAAGGTTTGCCATATCCAAGTTGATCCATATGATAAATCCAGACCCTTTTTTAGTATTGGTAAATATGATCAACTGACACACTTAAAACAGTTGATCATGTCTCAAAGTTCAAGAAATGAAGAGTGGCATTCCTTTTTCTGCCCAGCCGTCTGTCCAAAATGATATCTGGCCATCCTTGATGTGAAAATGGCCTTTTCTGGCCTCCCAATAAAAGATTTCTAAGACAGATTCATCTTTTCTTTAACATTAAATGGTTTAGCTCAAGTACGAGCACCTTCTTCCTTGTGCATATTCTGCGACACTTAGGATTTATATGGGTGTCTATTTCAATAATTAGGTATTCCTGCATGTTATTGATACAACTGGTCTAAATGACAGGCCACCAGTTTTTTATTGAACCTCTCAAGCAGCACAAATTCTCCCTTGCAGCTGCTGTTGGTGATACAACTGCAGCACCAAATGATTCCACCTTGGAGCAGGTATCATCCTCTGGATTATCTGATGGAATATCTACGGCTGAAGGATCTAAAGAGAAGGATATTGGTGACGTGAATGGAAAAGAAGACAAGATTTTCTCAGATGAGAATATGATCAAAGTCTATGACAAGTTAATTGGGATTTTCATGGTTGACAAGCCCACGCCAAAAGAATGGAGAAGGTTAATAGCTTTCAGTAGGACTTGGGATGATACCAGGCCTCATTTCTTCAAGCGATGTGAGCAACGAGCAGCGGCTGAGGATAATCCTGAAATGAAAGCTAATTTACTTCGTTTTAGAAGGAAGCTAAAGGAGGTAGTTCCCAGTGTCTTAGTAATTTATAAAATCATTTGGTTTATCTTATACGATTTAATTAGTAAATCGAAGTCTCTATGCCAATATGAGGATTATGTTTTATTTGTCCAGAAAAGAAATGCTTAAATATGGCTGAGGAAAACATATAGCACAATTTGCCAGACTTGGGGCTACTTTATAGTGTATAAGTCCAACCATCTACTGTTCTTTACTTCTTTTGCACCTGTGCTTGATCTGTTCAGAATAAAATATAAATGTTAATTATAATTGTAATGGAATGGTCTCTTCAACAAATCCTATTGCTGTTTACCTATTCCCTTCCCCAGCTTCTACTTGTGTGATTCACATGTTGTCAGTTGCTCATGTCCTTGTTCATTAGAGCCTGTGTGTGATTACTTCTCAATCCTTACAGCTTCTTTTCAGGTCGATGAAGATGTGCAGAGACACAGTGAACTTCTTGAAGGAATTAAGGGTGCACCATCTGAGTCTGAGATTGGTGCCCTTGTTGCAAAACGACGCAAAGATTTCACTAAGGAATTCTTTTTACATCTGGACAATGTTGCAGCATCCTATCATGATAATCCGGAGGAACAAAAAGGTGAGATCAGATGATTCATTTAGTTTTAAAATCACAAGTTTATTATCTAGTGCTATTGCATTAGGCATTTTTGCAGACAACCATATTGTGATGCGTGATTGTTAGATACAGTAATTGTGTCGCAACCAGACTAAGATCAGACCATTATGTTGATGAACATACCTCATATAAAAGTTAATATTCAAAGAGTTTGGGCTCCTCCTTTGTGGTGTGTAGGTGTTGGGTTGAGGACTGTGTATCTATTTCAATGAATTAACCTTTTCTAAATGCATATACAAACACCCCAAGCTTCAGACGGTTTGATGCGGACCAATGTTCTAATTCAGTTTCAATTTTAAAATATTTAGAACTATATATTATTGAGTTTTTTTTAGCCATGTAATAAGGATACTCAATTTATGCCCCAAAAAAAAAACCGTATCGGCACGTATTGTGTTGGTACGTTTGTCGACACTCATGGATACTCCCGTTCTTAGATCATCACATTTTTTTTTTCAAGTTTCAATTCTTTACAAATTTTACAAGCATATCATGGAGCTAGTAGTACATGTAGCAATATTGTCCTACAAGTGAATGCGAATAATGCAAAACTTATTAATGAAAAACTAAATAGTATTGCGTTCCTAGTGTATCCCATATTGTGTTTCTTTGCTGTCATGTCCAACACGGTGACACCTCATGTCGGTGTCCATTTCGTTTTTTCGGTGATTGGCATGTTTTAGGAGATTCCAAAGAGTTATGAGTGGTTTTTTGGCGGTGATCAATGTTAGGAAGTTTCTACAAGTGTTTCTGTTTTGGAGTCTTAAAAGGCCATCATTATAATTATTATGTTGTAAAATCACATTTTTAGTTTTAAAGTTTCGGAGTTGAGTTGAGCTTTTGTCAAATAAAACTTTGGATGTTGTCTGCTGTTTCCATCAAAGATGGATCTATAGCTAACTAAAAGTCAGATTGATATAAGGAAATTAAGATTTTCTTAGATATTAATGTTATTGGCTTGTTTTTTGCAAAATTGCATTTTAAGCACATACTCCCTTATTACAAAGGTGCATTTTAAAAAACAATCCAATGACAAATAGACAATTATAGTGATAATCTCGATCGTCCTCTGTTCGACTTCTGCCCCTTTGAGGCATTGGCTATTCAT
Organism: Berberis vulgaris; assembly: GCA_963556465.1. Taxonomy (NCBI): domain Eukaryota; kingdom Viridiplantae; phylum Streptophyta; class Magnoliopsida; order Ranunculales; family Berberidaceae; genus Berberis; species Berberis vulgaris. The sequence goes on along the minus strand of OY747125.1, from coordinate 37,861,540 downwards.
TTCAAGTCAAACACCCCAAGAATACCATGACCTTTTTGGCTCCCCATTTTTAACTTTAGGGTAGACAAGAAGGATCACCTCTCTTTGTGCAAAGATGTCAAATCTCTGGTGTGGCATTGGGGTAAATGTGTGGGATGTCCCCTCAATCTTGGAGTTTAATGTGTGCATGTTTGACTCGGAAAACTTATTTAGATTGTATAGCTTTGTGTATTTTCCCTTTTTTGAGGCTTGTTTAGTTACTTCTTCTCTTTGTAATGTGGCTTGCTCAGTCACCGTTTTCCTTTTAAATTATAAGCCTGCTTTTTTGTTGATAAAAAATGTTGTGCTTACCATGGGGAATACAGTTACTGTCTGACACATGCTTACACAATTTTTTTTTTGAAATGTCATCTCCATCTTACATAGTTGAATGCTATCTCGTTTGAAATGTAGTAATGGTAGGTTGTCTGTTCTGCATATTCTAAAGAGATGTCATATTACTGACCCATTTGCACAAGAGTACTTTATGGGGCAAAAAGGGGAAAATTTTTGTTTGAAACCTTTGAAAGGCAAGTAACGGTTCAAGTGAATCCATTGCATATCCACTTTCTATGTGTGTTATTTTCTTTAGTAATACCATCAGTAGTTCTGTGATGGAAAGAAGTTTTTGAAAATGTAATATTATTAACGAATCATTCTTTGTTATGATATTTTGCTAGTTTTAACACTTGTTTTGTGTCTTTTAAAACTGATGTAGAGTATGTTGCTTGAACTCAAGATCTTATTCTGGATAATCTTAGTGGGGATTTTCATGTTATTAATGCATTCATATTGCTTGCAGCTTTCGGTAAATCTGACCTTACTGGTATATGATGCAATGGACTATAGACCTTTTAGTTGGTTGTTTTTGATAGGAGAATATCAGAAAACGTTAGAATTAAGTGAAAGATACAAAGAAGAAAATAGTAAAAAAAACAGTAATGGACTGTCTTATTAGTCACGTCTTTTTGTTTGCTTTAGAATACTGATACTTGGGATCCTGAAACAGATTTTGAACTTACATACATCCATACAGTAACTTCGATACTGTTTTCCTGCTATTGCTCAGTGAATCAATTTTATGTATTGTGATCTTCAAAACATGGCATTCAGTGTTATGATACTAACATTATGTCTGCATCTGTGTAACTAGCTTTGACACAGCTCAGGGCCATGTGCTTGGCTGCAGTAGAAGCCTATGAAGATGCAAGTGAAACTGTTGAAGCAATAAATGCTGCCGAGTTGAAGTTGCAAGACATCATCAATTCCCCATCTTTACTTGATGCTTGCAGAAAGATAGACAGTTTAGCTGAGAAAAACGAGCTTGATCCGACATTGGTGCTCACGATCAACAAAGCCTGGTCAGCTGCTAAGGAGACCAACTTGATGAGAGATGAGGCAAGTGGGCATTGTCTTCAGAAGAAATCATTTTCTTTTGCAAACATACAACTCAATTTTCCAGCTTTACAAAGGATTTGTTACGATTAAAAGAATGTCGTTTGGTGGGAGAGCAGAGCTAATACTATTGATTTTCAAGCAGCATTATGATTGATTATTTACCCTCTTTTTCTTTTTTTCAGGCGAAGGACATATTGTATCACTTGTATACGGTTGCAGTGGGTAATCTCCAAAGGCTCATGCCAAAGGAGGTTAGGATTCTCAAGTATCTTCTCACAATTGACGACCCTGAGCTGCGATTATCTACACTGAAAGATGCATTTAGCCCTGGAGTCGAACTAGAAGGAAAGACTGCAGACGGTCTTTACACGTAAGTCTTCATGGTAGCACCTTTTTTTCACTTTATGAGGATTTTTTATGGGCAACCATCTGCTGCTAATTGTGAGAACAGTCTCAGGACAGACATTTATGTCTTATTCTGGTGGGTGCTAATGCGTTCAATAGCCACTTCACCATATCCCATTCCCACTTAAATTTACCAAAGCATTTAAATCAAGGCCAGCCTTACCTTGATTTCTGAATCATTTATAGGTTGGTTAAAAAGTGTAGATGGTTCCGCCCTAATCATTTGTTCAAATGTCCATGAGCACCCTGAAAGATAATTTTTTAGGTGATTGTTCTGAATGGGGTTTAGAATGCATGAATTAATATGCTTTGGTAAAACTTTGGCATGGTACCATCTACTATTCAACCGTTGTCCTCAATTTCTTTAATATCTCTAATTAAGATGGTTTGAATGTTCTTAAATCTCCTGGTACAACCATGTTTATACATGTGTAACTTATTTATGATTCTATAATTGCAGTGAACCGCAAGCATTGTATAATTGGATAAAACTGGTAGTGGATGCATACTATCAAAGCAAGGGAAACACCCTCATTCAGGAAGCCAAGGATTTGATGAATCCAAAGGTCATCAAAAGGATGGAGGAGCTGCAGAAAATAATTCAAGATAAGTTCATGTGAGATGTGACATTATTACTTCAACAGCAGAATCCTCTATCCTTCAACAAATGATTTACTTGGAAGTTAAAGTTCTAGGTCTCTGATAGACGAGACAAAGGAGTTTACTCAGAATTTAAGTTATAGGTCCCTGAGAGATTAGACACCGTAGCCTTGGAAATTCATCTCACAAAACCCTGAATATTTATATCTCGGAGTTGATCGGATATTGAACATTTTTCTGTGGCTTGATGTATCAAAATTTGTTTCCATCGCAAATAGGATGTTTGGTTGTAAATTATGTAATTGGTAATTGGATTTTCTTTGTTGGTCCGCCATATGCAATATTTTGGCCAATCTTAACCACTAATTGCTTTTGTTTATGGCAACGACTACTCTACACCACCAAAAGCAGTGTCTCACTATTATGTACTTTTTTTTTTTTTTTTCTACCAACTCACAACACCCAAAAAACTATTTTTGAAAAAAAACTGTTTTTGAAAAGTATGATAACTTTCGACCAATTTAAATCTTCAATTGAAATCGATTCTAATTGTTTTTTTTTATATGTTCGATCGAGACTGATTCTCAAGTTCATCAAAACATGAAAATTGTAGTACTATGAGTTATTTAATAAACACAACTTGAATCACTTGAAAATGTTTTGAATTTAGCAAGTTATAGTCATTTTACTAAAGTTGCGCAAATCTGTATTGCAATAAAAACGGGAGTGTCCTTGACTTTCGGCTAACTTATGTATTTGATTGAGACCGATTCTCAAACTAAACACAATTTGAATCACTTGAAAATGTTTTGAAATGAGAAAATTATGGTCATTTTACTAGTCACGCAAATCTGTTTGGAAAAATTTGTTGTTCGCTTAGAACAATAGTTTTTTTTGTAATTTTTGAAATTTTTTCTGAAGTTAACATTTTTTTTTTGTGATTGAAAATTTTTCTAAAGTTTCTATGAGATTACTTTGTTTTTCTGAAAAATTTGTTAAAGTTAACAAATTTGAGAGGTTGCAGAAGCAATCGAACCAAGAGAATGAAAGATACGAGAGGAAAGATTTGCTTGCTTGTTTTGCAAGAAGGGAAGAAGCAATCAAAACCAAGAGAAGGTGGAAGATTTGAATGGGGAAGGGAGGGGAGAGTTGTGTTTCGATTTGAATGGGAAGGAGGAAAATGACTTTCCTTGTTTATACGAGTGGTGTGGAAAAGAGTGATTGTGTGAAAAATAAAGCAGACAATGTGAGAAAGTTAAATGGTATGAAAAAACACTTTTGATGATGTAAAACAGTGGTTCCCTTTGTTTATTTGATTGACATCTCGATCAGCCATATACAAGTATTTTCTGGACTTGCAGATTTTCAGTGTTAATAAAAAAGGTTTTCTTCTACCCCACTTAATTAGCTTTTGGCACCTCGGTCATCTACAATCATCTCTTTAAAAGACTCCAATGAGATTGCAGGCTTCAACTCGTATAGATGTGATGCTATCCGCTACAAATCTTTGCTAGCACGTTGTTATCCAATTCCACGAAATGCTTGAGATGCCATGCTTTCAAAAGATGGAATCTTTATATTGTTCAAGCCAACGGCATAGATTTGTTATAGTATATAACAAGCAATAACACCTATCAATAATTCTTCTTCTTACCAAGAGATCTTCAACTGAATGCCTGCCATGCAGTTAATTTAGCTCCAAGAGTTGCCCAGTTTTGCCACATTACTTTAAGCTGAATGTAGAGCCAGATGCACCAATTTGTTTTTAGGGTCCAATAGGCAATCTTATATTTCTTCAAGAAAATTGTAACTAATTAGAGAACAAACAGCCCAAAGTATACGTCGAAAGTTAGAGGTGAAAGATGTTGGACACTAAGGGTGTGTTTGGTTGCATGGAATTCTATGCCATGAAAATTCATGAATGGACCCTTACATTTTAGGCTAAATTGATGTATCACTCCACATTCACCATTTAATTTTGTGATCAATGGTGAAAATGAAATTTCCATAAACATGAGAATCACATTAAAGTTAGAGGTGAAAGATGTTGGACAATAAAACCGACCTTGTGTCAATAATCAATGAAAACCCGATCAAGTTCTGCCAATTGCTAAAAATCTCAACCAAGTTGTGACACAGTGACAGCAATCAAGTGTATGATTATAATAATATCTTCCAGCTATAAAACAAACACCAAAAATCCAAGAGTCCTAGCGATCGATGTCTCCAATTCAACTATTTTGTAATTGTTTTTTTCTTATTTAATTATTTATGGAAAATTAATTGTATAGCGTGCCCTACTAACTTTAGCTAATTGTTCGATTGCTTTTCTGATTTTTTGGATCAGTGAACAATATCTGAAAGTCCCCCCTGATTGGAAATATATGATTTTCAATCAAACGACATCAAAATCCATGTACTTATGATGCAATTGGAGAACCAAAAAAGGGAAATTAATTTTGTAAAAACTATGTTCACTTGATCAAAAAAGTTTTACAATTTCCATCACAGGGCATAATTTTTAAGCTTACACATGAAAATTTCAATGTACCACCTTGCCGATGGAATATAAATTTTATCATCTATAGTTATGTGTATCAAGTTATCTCTTCTGTTCGCCACCACCTTCAATTAAATTCTATAAGTATTTGTTCATCTAAGCTGCAAAAACGCCTGTGGAGAAGAGGTGACCCCCAGAGCAAGGGGAAACCGAGATATCAACTGATCTTGAAGCCTCTGACCAGCATTTTTCTTTTCTTTCATCGCTCACAATCTGTCTGTATCGACATTCCGCGCTACAAAATGCTTTTTCTCCTCTGCAAAAATTAATGAAATAATATAACATCAATTCTCAATCCTTATTGATCAACAATTTTAGACTATTTAACTAACCAAAATAAATAAGGAAGCATATATAGCTCTATATGGTTATGGTGGTGGGTGATAATATGGCTGTAATCTATAGAGAACATAATAAGGAGTGATGTGATTAGAAGGGGTACCTGTACATGTATATATCTTTGCCATGAAGGTGTTTTCGACATAAGTAACATGAACTGAGAAAATTCGAAGTTGGAAATGGTTGGATGACCGGCTTTTGGGGTGGGGGCGATGGATAAACGGCGCCAAAGTCTGGTTTATGTTTAACTACTAGGCCATCATCTTCACCTCCATCAAAATACAGTAGTCTAGTGAAGGACTTGTTGTTAGGTCCATGTGAATGTGAAGTGACACAAGTAGTAAACTCATCCCAATTACATCCCATCATCTCACCACCATATTTATTGGTGGTGGTGGTTGTCTTACTCTTATCAGCTGACAACTCAATCGGAATCGGGTCGGATCGGATCAAATTCAAGTTAAACACAATGATATTCACCGGGGCTGGGGCTGGGGCTGGGGCTTCGCTGCCGCGGGACTTGTCTAACGCTGCCACGATGCCCAACCCTACTCCGCCACCAAGGTTGCATGCTTTTAGTCCTCTTGGTGATCTAATTTTGATGTCCAATGGACTTTTGGGGCTAGTGAGTGTCTCCAAGAAGCAGATAGCCGGGTCAGGGAGCTTTCCAGTCACCGGCCTGCTTCTTTTTCCCAACATGATTGGTGGTGGTGAAATGGAGAAGAGAAGGGTTCTTTCCAATCTCTTGAGAGCTACCCAATTTATGGAGGTGTCAGCCCACAGTTTGGGTTGGAATGGAATCATATGCTAATTATTAATTGCAACAATGTACAAAATATAATTAAAACTGTGTGTTAATTTAGTTTACATGAATTGTTTGATAAAAAATGTCACCATCCACCATTATAATACAACAAAGCCAATGATTTCTGGGTGTAGGATAGTGTACACTTGAGTGCTACTTTCGAATCAGCCTCATTCCCATTTTACATTGCAGTCGACAGTATTTGAAATAAATAAATATATATATATATATATATATATATATATATAAAACTTTAAGGATTTTTTTTAGTATCACCCTTATTAGTTTATGGCTGCCAGTCATTGCCCTATTTTCTGATAGACGTCCCTCCCAACCCCCACCTGATTGTTTTCTTCTTTTCTTCTACCTTATATATTTTTCTTCTTCCATTCACAAACCTCTGCACGTGAGGGTTCTCCACTTGCAAGAACCTCTACGATTGTGAGGATAAAAAAAATGGGAGAAGAATAAGAGGAAGATAGATGGTGAGAAGGGAAAAAAAAGGAGTAGAAAAAATAAAGAAGAAGTGAGAAGAAAAAGAAGAGAGGAGAAAAAAATTAACATGGAAGAGAATAAAAGAACATAGGAGAATAAGAGAAAAGAAGATGACAATATTGAAAGGAAGAATAACAAGAACAAAAACAAAAACAAAGGAGAATAGGAGACATGAGCGTTGGTGTGGCCGGTGATGGAAAGGTATGGTGGTGCGGTCAGCAGTGGCAAGACGTGGTGGTATGGCCAGAGGTGGTGGTGTGGCGGGTGGGGTGGTGTTGCTCCTGTGAAGAGAGAATAAGTGGGAAAATAATGTGATGGGTGGTGGTCTTCCAACAGATCCCAAAAAAAAGTAAGGTAGTGGTGTCCTCAGTAGAATTAGTGGTGCCATTTAGTCGCTACCTTGGTTTATACCTAATAGAGTTTGACCCTCATTTTAAATTTTAATTGAGTATAAGAAGATGTTTGTTTTTTTAAGTGTTTAGAAGCTAACTTCTAACTGGAGTTAGAAGTTCTGAATGAACTAATTTTTTTTGTTCTGAATGAGCTGCTAATTAGAAGCTATAAAATTAAAAAGTGTTTGTTTTTAGGTGCTAAATAGAAACTATTTGACAATTTTGCTCCACTGAGCTGAAAAAATTTATGACATAAATACTGTGCTTAAAATCATACCCAATAATTATTCAAATCCTAGATAATGTTACAATACTTTTCATTACAAAAATATCGAAATATGACAAAAAATGAAAGAGAGTTGAAAATATACATGAGAGTGAGAGTTGGAAAGATGAAGAAAAGTTTGAAAATACAGAGAAAGAAAACAAAGATGAAGGAGAGAAAATAGATAGATTTCTTACTGAGTTCTTGTGAAGGTAGGTAGAATCACAGTGCTTGGTAAAGAGAGTGAAGATGTGCCGTCAAAATTTAGCCCTACTTATTTTTAAGAAGATGGAAGCAACAATTGTCATTACAAAATTATGTTAAGGTTATTATTGGAATATTTTTTTACTCAGCACTCAGTGTTAAGTGATCAGCACCTCCATGTTGCTTACTCCAATCAGAAGAAGAACTTCTGATCAAAACTAAAAACAAACACTCTAAGCAAGGTGGTTCACTTCTTATTAAGACTTTTAACTTCGTTCAGAAGCAAAAACAAACACCCTCTGACACTAATTTTCTAACAAATTTGTTAGGTCAGCCATGTTGATTAGTAAATATTATTTTATCAACTTTAATACCTCCAACATGATGCACATGTAAGGCACGTGCTAGATTCATATAATCCATAAAAATGCATCAAAATCTCAAGGTAATCGTACGGTTGAAAAATAAAAAAATAAAAATCTCATCTTCTTCTCCATCTCTTTATCTGAACCAAACAAGACTTACCATTATCACCATAACTTTTTTCTCATTTCCTTCTTCCCCCAAAAGAACAAACAACAAGCAACAACATTACTCACTCATTCCAACTCTCTATCCAGAACAAAGAATAAGGTAAGGAGGAGGAGGACAAATCATATCAAACATTGCGTGATGTTCCCAAATCGACACCTTCTAGTCATCGGGCTTCCCTTTCTTCATTTGCGAAGCCTTCTCCATTGCCCGCCATTCCGCTTGTGCTCACACTTGGACGGAGTTCAACGGTCAAAACCAACTCATTTGTCGAGTAGCGGCGACCACTAATCACATTCATTCATTTTTTTTCAATTCCCAAATAGATTTAGAGTTCCATATCATTTTGTTTTTTGTTTATTCCAATTAATTTTATTAGCTGTGAGGCTGGCAAATGAGGAATCTTATTTCTACGAGTAATTTGTGTATGAATGCTCATTGATAGGGTTGAACAAAAAATCGATTAAACCGACCGAACCGATCTAAACCGAACCAATCGGTTTCGGTTTTAAAAAATTCAAAACCGAAGTGGTCGGTTCGGTTTTCGGTTTCTATGTGATTTTAACCGACCAAACCGAACCGACCGAATATATATATAATAAATAATATATATTTTATATATAAATAATACAATATGTTTAAAATAGTCGGTCGGTTCGGTTTTATTTCGGTTTTGGTTTGATTTTAGTCGGTTCGGTTACGGTTTGTATAAATTAGAATCGGTTCGATTTCGGATCGGTTTTGTTAATGGTCGGTTCGGTTTCGGTTTGAAAATTTTAAAACCGACCTAAGTCGGTTCGGTTCACGATTTAGGTGAAAAACCGAACCATCGGTTCGGTTTTCAGCCCTACTCATTGATGCTAATATCACCTTGGATATCTGATGCTAGTCTCTTCTTTATTTATTTTTTCTTGAATTGGGAGCAGGTGGTGGTGGTAGATGTAGGTGGATGTATTGGTGTAGGAAGTGGTAGTGGGAGAGGAGAGAGAATAGTGAGGAGGAAGAGGGATGGGTTTTGGGAAGGTGGTGTTTTGCAGAAAAGATTTAAAAGGAAGAGATGGAGAAGATGGGTATCTAGTTTATGGGTATCTAGTTTTTTTTTTAATAATTTCAACCATTTGATTACCTTGAGTTATACTTGGCCTTTGGATGCATATTTTTGGATCTAACATGTGTCATGCATGTGCATTCATGCTAAGGTATTAAAGTCAGTAAAAATAATAGCGACTAGTCAACATGGTTGACCTAATAGATTTGTTAGGAAATGAGTGTTAGACTCAATAAAAATTTTAAATAAGGGTAAAACTCTATTAGATATAAACTAATGAGTGCCAAACTTTAACTACTACCACTCTCTAAAAAAACCCATTTAATATGACTTTATTTATTTAAGTAGGGTTTCTTTTATATTCTGATTGAGATTTTTTTTTTCTTGAGGACATACGACAGATTATTGAATTTTTTTTAATGAAGACAAACATGCAAAATGAAAATAAAAATTGAACATAGTCTGGGTTTAATCTATGAATCTGAGATAAACTACCAATAGCAATCTTATAGCTGGCCACTCTCGAGTCAAATAGAAAATGCAAAATCAACATTTTCATCCTCTCACTTTTGTTCCCATCCCAAGTAAGTTCTAACAACGAGAATGAGAAAGTTATTTAAACAAGTTTAACATGTCAAATGAGACCACAATATGAGGACACTTAGATAAGTCAATAATTACATTCATCAAACAATGCAAGGTGAGTTTGTATCGAAACACTAGGCGGTACCAAGCTTTGTCAAGTAAATGTTTAAGGATGGATATAATGTTTCATTTCATCCTCAAACAAGCATTCCCACACTTTATTACCTTCTTTCTTCCCCAATTTATGAAAAAAAAAATCATTAAAAAAAAAAAAAAAAAAAAAAAAAAAAAAAACACAGAAATTGGTATAGGAATGGAGTGGAGTGGAGTGGAGTTAACAAGTGACTACAAGTAGTAGAGGAAGAAGAATGCAAAGGAGTATTACTATTGTGTGGAGAGGAGTCGTGATGTGAAGAGAGTGTACGTGTCGCCTTCAATCATTGGGGCTCTCCTTCATTTCCCGTAATCTGACACAAACTGCCTTCCTTCTCAAACCTGACAACCATATGCCGGTGAATTACACGCGTCAATCGTCTACCCCTTAAAACATTATTTATCGCTTCATACATAACGGGGACCACAGACACCTTCTGTTCTCTGAGCTTTGACATGAAAGTGACGCTGCGCTTTGCGAGCGTTCCGATTTCATCGATAGATAGATATCTTTAACCTGTAATTTTCGGTAAATACTTTAGATATATTGAGTTTACGTAATGATTAATTTATAAGTACTTTTATACTTTCATTACCACTAAAAATTATTTTATTAATGATTATATATTTTGACCGACCAATCATTTTTCATAGATGAATTAGACTATATGAGTTGATAATTTTTGGATTTTTATTTCTAGAATCACTCTTCAAAATATATTTAATTGAAGCAGAAGTATCATTGTGTTATTATTATTATTATTGTTATTGATACGTTACAAAATTGGTCTCCTATGAGTTTGACACGTAAAACAATTGTTAGATTACCAATGAATGCTTTTTTGGTGGCCAAAGGCACTCTAATTCTTATGTCAGTAACTCTGTTGAAAGAATGATGTAAATCTAGATAAAACTCAGTTAAAATTGCATACCTTTGTCGAATGTTTCATTTACCTTTTATAATGACCGTGGTTAACTCTCTACGTAACTTAAGCATGTGAGGCGCAACGGAATAAAATGTTTCATGTAACAGTCTCCTCATTTATGGAGATGCGTTCAGGGAGGCATAACTCCGTCCACGGATCTTTTCGGTGCAATATTCCTCTTCTTTATGAGAGAACTCGTGTTGGGCCTGGATCTGAGCTCTGAGTTGTTTGGGTCTGAATTCAGGCCCTGTTTATTTTTCTTATTGGCGGACCTCATCTGGACCTCTGCAGTTGGCTTTATTCTTTTTAGACTTTATGAGCTGACCAAATAGATTGAGCGTTGTATTCTCGTGATGGATCTTTATACCACGTGTACGATCGTGATGATCGGTTTATTTTGATGTATCATTGGCTACTCCCCCATTTAGTTTGTGGGCATGCTGACGTGGCCACCAACTTCGTGACAACTCACCTTTATCATTACTTTGTATTTAATGTTGTCAGTAACTTTTCGCAAGTTGGTGTGTCGATTCTTTGCTTGCTCGTTAGTTTTTGCACAATTTTTTTTGATTTTGCATAGTGATCGTGTCTCGCACGTTGTCTCACGAGCCGTCCCTTTGTTCCTTGGCTCTATAAAAGGAGATTTGATGACTTCATTTTCACTCTTCACGCTATCTTTGAATTTAGGGTCTGCTCATCCCCTCGACTTCTTCGTTTTCGTTCCTTCTCAAGATGTTTGCTGGTGATAAGTTAAGTGGTAGGTCACTAACTTTGTGTGAGGCTCATTATTCTCTCAACAAAACTTCTCAGTCAACGCTGGACAGTCTTTGTTCCGATTATAATCTTCCGTCCGACCTTGAGATTATTCTGCCTGGACAGGATGATAGCCCTTGTAATCCGAAGGCTGGGTCATCGCACTGTATTCGTTCATATTTTATTCCGATTTTCGATTTCGAAGTTGTTCTGGGAGTATCTGAACTTCCTGGGTATTTCTCCTGCCCAAATGGGTCTCAATGGTTGAAAGGTGAAGGTGTCTTCTTACGCGATGGCTATTCTATCCGACATTCCTCTAATTGTGAAGGTTTTGCATTCATCAGTTGATCTGTTGGTGCACAGGGATATTTGCTTTGTCTGTTCTCACTACACCAAAAGGCTTGATTAGCTACACGGAGATGGCCACAGCTCAAAACCGTTAGTTTATTTGCCCCGGCCCAAAACCGTGGCTAGAGCCTAAAACCGTCATTACACCAAAAGGCTTGATTAGCTACACGAAGATGGCCACGGCTCAAAACCGTTAGTTTATTTGCCACGGCCCAAAATCGTGGCTAGAGCCTAAAACCGTGGCTATAAAAAGAAAATGCACCTGTGAATTTGCTTTGGCGCCATTGCGGAAAACAGTTTCGCGATCTTGCAAAAAAAATTGGTGCAGAGGAGAGAGGAGCTCAATTTTCGTTTCAAATCAAAGTGTTGGAGTTGATGAGAGTAAAATCATCAAAGAAGTGAGACTCAGAGTGAGAGAGACATGTATGGGTACCTTTTTTTTAATGGAGTGAGAGAGACGACGATCCCACCCACCATGTCGACCTCCTGCTACCAAGATCGACGAAGATCGCAACTCAAATCATCCCAAAACCCTCCAACCCTTAGCACCAGTCGATCGACAGAGTCAATCGAACTCATCTTCCGCCTTCACCAGTTGATTGATAGCCCTCTACACTCCAATTGATCGATCAACATACCTCTCACACTCCCCAGACCTTCTATCGACATACCACTTCAGTCGATCAAAAGGTTTGCAAAGAAGAAATCAAAGTGTTTGCGAAGAAGAAGAAATCAAAGGGAATAAGAAGAACTGGAAGGGTTTGCAAAGAAGAATACCTAAGAGAGAATCAAAACTATGGGTTCGGCAAGAAACCCAGATGCCAGATCCAAGCAATCAATAAGGTATGATCAAAACCCTGTTCAGTTTTTTCTTTTCCTTTTTTATTTTTACTTCTTCCTCCTCTTCTCTGCGATTCAGTTTTTTTTTTTATGTTCGATCAACTAAATGAAGAAGAAGACCTAATTGTTCGATTCAGTTTCTTCTTTTCCTTCTCTTTGGTCAATATATACATTTTGAAATCGCAATAATTATTGTGAAAATTTTCAGTGATTGGTCGTTGACTCAATTTTTCTTCTTCTGCAGTATGTTCTTCTAACCATCGTTGAGGGTTGTGACCCGGTCAACAAGCTTTACTACTTCGACTTGTCAACAATTCCAGATGGGATTGAAGGTTGTAGGGAAAAAAGAACATGCTTCCCTTTGTTAAGCTTATTGACAATCTCGATGTTAGATAGATAACAACTGCAAATGATGGCACCCAATTTACATTTTTGACTAATAAAGGTGCACCAAAAAAATAAGTTAGTGCGTGTAGATCTTACAAATCCAAGTGTTTGGACAGATGTTCTCCAAGAGCACGAGAATGATGTGCTTGAATCTGCTTATGCTGTAAACGACAACCAAATTGTTGTGAGTTACTTGAGTGATGTCAAGCATCTTCTTCAGATTAGGGACTTTAAAACTGGTATGTTGCTACATCATTTGCCTATTGACATTGCACCGTAACTGGTATTTCTGGAAGACGCAAAAATAGTGACGTCTTTTTCAGTTTTATGGGCTTCCTCTCTCCTGGTATTATATATCAATGCAACTTGGGAACTGAGGTTCCACAAATGAAGACAATCAGAGAAATTGTTGTTCCCAGAATTGACCGTATGGAGTTCCAAGTTAATCAGGTAATCTTGCTATATACCTTTTTTGCTTTTACTTTATGTGACTAGAAGATTCCCTTTCAAACAATTTCCTTGTCGAACATGTCTTGAATACTATTGAATATTTAATACTCAGATCATAAAAAATTTCCCATTTTTCAAATGTTTCAATTCTTTATACATGTTCCAAGTACATTAAGCCAACACAATGATACATATGTAGCAACACTATCCTAGTTCATACTTTGACATCTGGAATCCATGTTGGACACCCACACATCGTATCCGTGTTGGATACCGACAAATGTATCGACATCTTTGTTACAGAGCCTTATATTTCCACACTTTTAATTGTACCCGGGGAATTTATATCCACTGATTTAAAAAGATTATCTTGCTTAAATGTGAAATTCATCTTGTTCTTATCTTCATTTCGTAGGTTTTTGTACCCAGCAAAGATGGCACCAAAATACCCATGTTCATAGTGTCCAAGAAAAAAATATTGTTGGATGGATTACATCCATGTCTGCTCTATGCTTATGGTGGTTTTAATATTAGCATCACACCATCTTTTAGCATCCCCAAATTATTTTGTCTAAGCATTTAGGCTCTGTCTTTTGCATAGCCAATATTCGTGGAGGTGGAGAGTATGGCATAGAGCAGGAGCCCTTACAAAAAAAAAAAAAAAAAAAGAATTTTTTTGATGACTTCATTTCTACTACTGAATTCCTCGTTTCCGCTGGTTATACCCAACCCAAAAAGCTTTGTATTGAAGGTGGAAGCAACGGTGGACTTCTTATTGGAGCTTGTATAAATCAGGTATGAACCTTGAAACTACAGTAAGAGCGTTTACGGTTATTCTTTTCATTTTTATTTATTTTTTATAATCGATAATTTTTAAAATTTTTTTGCAGTGGCCTGATCTTTTTGGTTGTGCTTTAGCCCATGTTGGTGTTATGGACATGCTGCGTTTTCACAAGTTTACCATAGGTAACCCTACACAATTTAGCTCAATCAGCTAGCGTACCATTTAGCATATAGCTCACTGAAGTTGCTATCTGTTTGCAGGCCATGCATGGACGACATATTTTGGATGTTCAGATAAGGAGGAAGGATTCCGTTGGCTTATCTAGTAAGTGAAATTTTAAAGCTTATACCACTCTTTTTAAGTTTCTAATGAAAAATGTGTAATCAGACCGTTTGATTTTTTGAAAAAATTAGTATCTTTGGAAAACACTGTTGGAAATGTGCTTACTTGACAAAATTATAAAATGAATTACATGGTATGGTGTTGAAAGCATGCGTGCCAACCAACATGAACAAGAGGAATGGGACAAATGTATTAATTGGAGGAAGTAATGAATATGGTCTGTCATGTTTAATAATTTCTTTCTTGGATTTCCTTTTTGATGTTTTATTCCTATTCCACTAGTGTAACCAAGATTTGACCAGAAAATGGTCTGCACAATTTACTTACCTTTTAATTTAATTGTTGTTGCTACTAAGTGTCACTATTGGAATGTGAAACTGAATATACATTTGTGCTTTGCAGTATTCACCCCTTCATAATGTGAAGCAATCATGGGAACAACTTCCTGACAAACAATGTCAGTACCCACCCACCATGATTTTGACAGTTGATCATGATGATCGGGTTGTACCATTGCACTCACTGAAGTTGTTAGCAGTAAGTTTGTTATTTATCATTCTTTAAGATACATGTGTTGTGGAAAACAATTGGCTCTTATGAAGAACACTAATAGATATTCAATATTCCATAAAATATCGCATTGCACAATATATGTGGAAAACCATAAAAAGAGAAGGAAAAAAAAAAAAAAAAAACAGAACCATCCATCAAGTCAGTGCAACATGCACCATAATCATGAGATCTAATTTGGTAACACTAATAATTGATGGATAATACACCACAACTTATAACCCATCAATTCATCAGAAGAAACCCACAAGAGTAGTGCATAGAACAAACTTGAGAGCGCTTATGTCATCTACCCCATCTTCAATACACCTGGGGTTGGGGCTTTATTGAACTTGGATGAAACCCCCTCAAATCTCTGATCTTCTTCTTCCTTTCAACTCGAATCATATGAATCATCCCTATAAGATAATAAATTCTAAGATCAATTAGGCTCTTCACAAACTCCCAGCTTTCTATATAATGCTTTATATACATATTTCCACTCGGTTCTCCAGTTGATTGGGCAGACATATGATGAACTTTTGATAGAAATCCAAAAGAAACTCGTGACTTTTTTAATGATTCACTCACAAACTCCCAGCTAAAAGATCTTCCAAGATGATCTCCTTAGTTCACCTCTGAAAGGTCAAAACCTTTTCTGATTCCAATCTTACTAAGAGTCCACTTATTTTGTCACATATGACTGGATACTTACTTCTAAGCTTTTGATATGAGCTTTTAGTATGAGACTTGAGGACTTCAGCAGTGTTTTAACACACATGCTCTAAGTCTTGAGTTTCTTAAAGCACAATATATATGTTGTATGCCGATGAGTATGTTTGTCATAAAGGTTGTCTACTTGTTATATTACAATATTACATTGAGTCATGATCCTTGTTGTGGAGCAATCTCTCCTAATGATAACCATAATGTCTCCTAATTCATGAACAAATATGTAAGGTGTTGGTTAAAGGCATCTCCCATGCTTTCATAGGCAAACAAAATATGAATGCTAGCTCAGGTGGTTATGGATGTTGATTTGTGCATGCACTATTCCTTGTCTACATTGTCTAAGCATGTTTTTGTTTCGATTTTATTCTCCCTCAAACTATGCGAGATGTGCTCTAAACGAGCTTGGAGAACAGTCCACAAACCAATCCAATTATTGGTTGCATTGACCGCAAGGCTGGACATGGAGGTGGACATCCCACACTGAAACTATGAACAATTCCTTTTGTTTAAATCATTTATAGTGCAAAATTTTCATTTTTAAATTGTTGCATACAGGAATGGACGCCAGGTTGCTTATGGATTCCACCATTTACGTGATGAAAAGCCGTACCTGGCACAAGGTCCAATATCAAATAAGGTTCACTAATATTATTAAGCACCATTAGCTTTAGAAGTAGTTTAGTTCTACTAAATTTTCTTACATGTCTCTTAGTCATTATGACCAGCATGTGAATGCATCAAGTTCATCATTTATATGCATATAATTTAAATGTTCGTTTGTAGTAACAAAATGGTTTATTAGAGTATTTCTTCATTGCTTCGTGGATCATTATTTTTCATTTTGTAGAAAATCTAATTAAATTTTTTGATAAATGTATATTGGAAAGTGAAGAATGTATAACATGAACACTAGGAGTCAGGGACTCAGGGTATTGAGTTTTGTATCACAATAGCTTACTGCTTTAAATTCTTTTGTTATCGTTTTCAAGATCAACTCTGCTCTATTCCACTGTACCATTTTTATTTACTTGGTTATTAGTAATGCTACCTCATTTTGTTTCCACTTTCTTTACCCTTTAAAATTTGACAAAGGCTGCTAGTTGGTTTGCTTTTGATGGTTAGGTCACTCCTGATAGAACACAGATGTTACTTTTGCACTTTTCTTGTGCACTTTTTTTTCGTTGATAATCCAGCTGGTTCACACTATAACTTGAGAATAAAGTTTGTTTAACTTTTAAGCTATTCAAATGTACATGATCTTTATTGAGCTTCCTCATGTCACAGTTGATATACTCTGGATATAGCTGCACCCAGGGGTGGTTTTGCACACCTTGCATGAGTGATCCAAGTCTAAGGTTAGTCATCCTTTGTCTTGAAGCAAATACATTTTGTTGTTTTTATCCCTGAATCTGCTTGTAACTTTTTGCTTTCAGCAAAATATTTGCATTTATATTTTGAAGTTCAGTCTCTAGTTTCTTGAATGGGGAATAGGAGTACCAGGGGCGTGCTTGAGTGGGAGAGAAACCCATCCCTTTGAATGCTTCAAATGGAGAGAAAACAAAGTTGTTGAAGTCAGCTGCTCCAGTAGGTGAAAGAGTTGTCTCTTTGGCCGTTTTATACAAGGAGAAAATAGGGAGTAATAGGGGGTTGTAGCTCTGTTCTTTTGGCTACAATGAAACAGTGAGTGAACAGGGGATAAAAAGAGATGAAGTGAGTTGCATACAATAGAGAACAAAGGTACATACCATTTTGACAACAAGATACTCCAAAATTTCACTCTTCCCCGTGTGCTTCCACTGCACTCTAAATGTCTATTCTTGTGCTTCCATTGCACACTCTAAATATCTATTGTTTGTTTCATTTGAATTCAGGAAGAACGAGAGGCTGCTATCAAGCAGCTTGAAGTTCAAAGCAAACCCAATGCCTAGTTTCTACCATGAAAGACTTCCACTTAAGGTTGAGCATAAAAAGGTTAATCCTGTTATTGTACATTAGTGCTATTTGTTTACATGTTTTTGTTTGGCGTCAAAACTTGACAAGGTTCCATTTTACGGTTGATTTTGTATTTATCTAGCATATAGTTTGTGGAATCCTATTCGTGCCGGAGGCATGACACGGTAGCCGTGTCGTAGGCACGGGTACACGCCACATGGCAAGTGTCTGGTCGATCTTAGTAAGGACCGATTTTGTAGGTGTGGGGCTGTGATTTTGCTGCAGCAGCAAAAAAAATATAATTTTTTTTTGATTATATTAATTTGCAACGGTTTCAAACCCTCGCAACAAACCAGATTTCTTTTTTTTTGAATTTTGTTTTGAATGGCAACGGCTTACAACCGTGGTCCTTTATGCATGCAACGACTTACAACCGTGGTCCTTCATGCTTGCAACGGCTTAAAACCGTGGCCATCATGCTTGCAACGGCTGTGAGACCAAAGAAATTCAAAATAATTGATATATGTTGCCACGATTATGAAACGTGGAGCATATAGCTATGCCGGGTAGCCGTGGCTAAATGCAGAAAATAATCAAGCGTCCTCGAACATAAAACCGTTGCTAATAAGTGTTGTTACGGTTTATAGCCGTCAAAGGTGATTTGGCGATGCCTCAAATGGCCAGGCCTCTAAGCCGTGACAATAGCTTACCCCCATGGTCCCAAACCGTTGCGGATGGGTATTTTTGGTGTAGTGTCTCCAGAGTGTTTCGAGAAACTCAACGATGACATTCGTGATATTGGTTGCAGTATTGGTTTTACACTTCCGTGAATTTAGGCTACTTTCAATTGCGAGGTCGTTCGATTTTTCGATCATTCCGTTTTCCAATAAATGAAATAATATTTACTTAACTGCTGAGGAGCAGAAGATCAATTATCAATTCTTGAAACTTCATCGTTTTCCTGTGGAGGCATTTCTTTTCGAAGGCATCTTGGAGCGTAGTGGTTTGTACATTATGAGCGAAGTGGAACAAGCTTTACTTACCGATTCCCGTGCTAAAACCTTAGCTGCTCACGCTGGCGTCAGTGATGCTAGCATTGATTGGGAAATGAGCTCGGATCGGCGCATTACGAATCTCAATGCTCCTGTTGATATTGGAGTTCCCGCTTCAAGAAAAAAAAGCTTGCGGGGTCTACGAGTCCGTTAAGCCGATTGTCGGTAGACCTTGGTCAGGTTTCGAGGAAGAAACGACTTTCTAATCGTGGTTCTGCTTCGATTGTGTCCTGTCTGAGTCTTGTTCAGGATGTTATGGGGGTTGTGTCTCGCTCGAGTCCGTCTCTTGACGATGTTGCAAAAGGAGATCGTGATTCTTTCAAGGAGGCTGAGGAACTGAGGCTCGCGTTGGAAATGAGCGAGAAATAGACTACTCGTTCGCTAGATGACTACGAGATGAAGTTTTTTTCTACTTACGATGTATCGAACGCTGCTAAGTTGTCTAACGATGATCCCCGGGTCATTAATGAAAAGATGTTTCAGTTAGCGGTGGAGCAGTCTAAAGACATTGATGGTGGTCAGAGTTTCAGGGATGTTCTCCTTCTATTGATGTCAGCGAAACAACCAGGTTCCTAATTTTCTCTCCCGTTCGAAAGGTTTCTCCTGCTCCCGTTGTTACCATCAGCCCTATCCTTGCCATGAACGCTTCTTGACGGGAGGGTAAACGTGGTTTTTTCGTTGTTTCTGTTATTCCTTCCGTTCTCTGTTGTCGAAAGTGGTTCTTTAGTACTCCTGGATTCTTGTGTCCTTCATCCACGAATTAGTTGGATTGAGCCTGGCTTGAAGGATGTTCATATCAAGTCTAACGACAAGTTCTACTGATTCACTCAGCTTGACATGCAAGATAGTGCACGTAGGTTGGTAAATGAGTAGCACAGGCGATTGGTGAAAAGCTCTTCGATGCCCGTACTTGATCCGTTTGATCACATTGACCACGGTCTTGAGTAGATAATGGACGGGATGAATCATCTCGCCTGTGCAGGGGTGATGGACTTAGTTTATTGAGTTGGTCGTGATCAAGTGGCTCTGTTGGATAGGAGATTGGCAGCGTTATTGCCAGTGTTTTCTCATGTTCTTTCTCAATTTGATGTGTTGAAAATGCATCAGAAAATTGTAGGGGATGCTCGAACAAAACCTTTTTCAGTTGTAGGTAGACATCGCGTCTACTACCATGAAGTCCAGGAACAAAACCTTTTTCAGTTGTGGCTCTCCTGCAACCACTGCTAACCTTATCTTTCCGATTGGGAAGCATTTATCTCCGCTAAATCCAATCAATGGGTAGTATGAGGATATCAGGTTCTCCTCCTTGAGGTCCATACTGCAAAACGCGTTGTAGAACAAGACATTGAGTGAGCTTCTTGAACTCTTTTTACCTCCCACCTTGCAATGGAAACCGATATGACGAGGGCGTTTATTGTGCGATGCTCAAACTCCTTCGAGGTCCTTGTTTGTAAATGTTAAGGTGAGAATGAGGTTTTGCACCATCGAGTAGTAAATGCGTCTTTCCTCATATGTGGGCCGTGTTTGCATCTCTAGTAGATCCGCTTGCGGGACTTGTTCGACTGGTCTTCATCCGGTCCGACTCCACGAAAGACATATATTATGCATGGAGTCTCCTTATCTATTTCCTAGACCGACTCCCCCCGGTCCCTGAGTCTTTTCGATCACTTCTCGGAGCCCAGGGAATCCTTTAGTTTGTCGTTGCGAATCCAGTACTCAATCTCGTACCTTAGGCTCTTGCAGTCGTTGGTGTTATGGCCACCCTCTTTGTGGTATCAGCAGTACTTGTTGTTGTCACGTTTAGAATGGCTCTCGCGTTGTTTCAGGGGCCACTTCAGATCTTTCCAATTTTTCATGGAATTCAGGACGTCTGACAAGCTAGAATTGAGGGGGTCACGGTTTTGGATCCAACGCAGTTGGATGCTTTCTCTGGCCTTGCTCATCCAGGGTCTGACCCGTTGTCATTGCGTTTTTGCTTGCTTATTTCTTCATCCTCATGCCTTCTTTCTGCCCTTAGGAGCAGATGACTTCTTATCACCTTCTGTTTCCCTCTTCATAGTTCTCAACTCTTATAAGGTGATGTACCTCTGGGCGCTCTTGAGGAGTTCCGCCATATCCAAAGGGGAGGTCCAAAGTGAGGCATTAATAAAGTTTTCCCTCATTCAGGCCCGCGGTAAAAGTCGTCACGTCTGTGTTATCGCTGCAACCGTCAATGAGTGTCAACTCGTTGTTGAAGCACATGGCATACTCTTTGAGTTTCTCATTGGATCTCTGTTTCAAAGAGAGTGTGTAGTATGGCCTTTCCAGAGACGTTGACTTTTGACGAAACACGTCAGTAACTTCTTCGCCAACATTTTGAATGTGTCGATTGATTTTGATGGGAGGCTATGTGTGATACCCTTTTGTGCACGGACCTGAGAGGGAGGGTGAGGGAGAATCCCAAGAGCTCGTGGATCCCAAGAGGGTTGGCAAGCTACAAAAGGGAGATCATAGTCCCACATCGCTTGGGTGTGGGAGGGTAATGTGTTATATATATACGAGTTTGGATTCACAAAGTATTACGCATTTTAAAGCCGTGTGGGCCTTGGACCCAAAACAGACAATATAGTACTATGTGGATCGGATCGTGACAGAATGGTATCAGAGCCTGACCTAGCCGGAAGTGTGCCAACGTGGACATTGGGCTCCTCAAGGGGGAGGGTGAAGGAGAAGCCCAATAGCTCATGGATCCTAAGAGGGTTTGTAAGCTACAAAGGGGAGATATAGTCCCACATCGCTTGGGTGTGGGAGGGCGATGTGTCATATATGTACGAGTTTGGATTTACAAAGTATTACGCATTTTAAAGTCGTGCGGGCCTTGGGTCCAAAGCGGACAATATAGTACTCTGTGGATCGGGTCGTGACAGAATATACCTTTGTGTGGGCAGACCTGAGGGGGAGGGAAAGGGTGAGGGAGAAGTCCAAGAGCCCATGAAGCCTAAGAGGGTTGGCAAATTATAAATGAGAGATCATAGTCCCACATTGTTTGAGTGCGAGAGGGTGATGTACTATATATGTACGAGGTTGGATCTACAAAGTACTACGCGTTTTAAAGTCGTGTGGGACTTGGGCCAAAAGTGGACAATATAGTACCATGTGGATCGAGTTGTGACACCGTGGAACCATGTTAATGCTGAATTTTTCAGACTGGGGGAGAAAGTTCTGCACATCACCAACTCAAACCCTTTTATGAATGTCATTACATGCTGGTAATGGCATAGATGGTCGAATGGGTCGGTGGTCCCGTCGTAGAAGTCAAGCTTTAGAGACGTGAACTTCTTTGGAAGAGTCTCGTTCATGATACGGCTCACGAGCGGTGGAACATATAGACAATAGAACACGTCTGGGTCGTGCACCCCTCTGCGGAGAGGGTTCTGAGGGTCAAACCTCTTTGCCCTGAAGGTCGGTTCCGCGTTAGCTGCGCCGCCTCTTCTAGTCCAATGGAAACTAGCAGGGGTTTGACTCTCATGTGCTTGCTTTCTTTTGTATTCCGGATATCGAAGTCTGTGTTGTTCCTGATCTCCATTACCAAGTGGAGGGTTCTGTTGTATGCAAGCCTCCACCGCTCTGACAATTTGTTGTATTTGAAATGACAACAAATCTATCCTGGGGTCCGTCATTGTCGTGGCTGGCACAGTGGCGTGAGCTGTTGCCTGTGTGTCACCGGGACTGTTGACAGTTTATAGTACCAGTCTGGGTGTTTGACGTGCCCCTTGTTTTCCATTGTTGCGTGATCGGGTGGTCACCATCTCTTAGTATTCTGAAGAGAGATGATGCTAGTGAAAGGTTATGAACTTTGTCGTTCCCACAGACGACGCCAAACTGATGCAGTCATTTTTTGCTCCCTGCTTTGACCTTGACCTGCAAATCTGTTGATCTGCACAAGGAACACACATGAGCCACGGACCACCGTTGTGGTGGCTAATGGCACTCCGATGCTAAAATCGGACAGGGATTTGAGGAAGGTGTAATGCTGTAAACAAAATAATTGTAGTGTACTTTAGCTTACCAACCTCATGTCTTATTTATAGTATTGGAGTCCTGGTTCGACCAGGCCATTGATGGCGTAGTTTTGGGAATAAAATTTTCATGAAAATCCTTCTCTAATTAGGAGTCGTGTTGTGAAGGGTAGTTTCTTTGTTAGCCTTGTGCTTCTAGATACGCGTGAGATAGTTCATGTTCTGAGAGTAGTCTATAGGTAGAAGTCTCCATATGTGATACATACTCTGAAATTTACTTCCTAGTAGGAAGCAAAGAGCCGTTGTACTTGACCGTCTGAAGTTGATCATCGAGATACTTGCCTTATCAGGGCTTACAGGTATTGAGAACAGTTGTGAGACACGTGGGCTTAGCAGGCTGTAAGAATCTGAATCCGTTTGGCGGACTGTATTGGGCGGGCTTAGAACCGCTTGGGCTGGATCAGTGTTGGGCTGACACTATGGCCTGTTATTCCTCAAGATCATCATGACACGTGTACGACGCAAAGTTTGGACAGTTTTGAGCTCCAAGAGTATAAAACTTAGGCCATTTACTAAAAATATTACAACCACTACACCAAGTGAAATATGTACAAATAGTTGAATAAACAATTATCATATTGTATTATATATATATATATATATATTTTGCAAGGCAAAGTATTTACTAAACATATTTTGAAAGTTGAAGGGACCCTTAGTAGATCTGCTCCTAGTGGTACTCTTAGTTTGGAGGGGTTGAGGGAAGTTGAATTAGGATTATAGAAGATGAAGTGAGGCATTGTTTTAGAGATGGTGGCTTTGGGGAAAAGGCTCGCTCGGAATTTTGGATTTTCCATTTTTTCTCAAGATAAGAACTCACTTAGATTAATTTGTGATGAATAATATGAAATCACTACCATGCAATTTTATCATTAGATACATGTTGGTATCTCAAAGTTTATTGTGATTCAATATCATAAAGGGTATTTTTGTTAGCAAAATTATACATGTGAGAGGTTTAACAGTCAAGGAACAAAGACTACTAGTTCTAGGGGGAGACTGTAATATTAATTTTTATTGGTGGTAAACTTATATTAGCTATTTATTATGGGGGCCAAAGCATTGTTAACCTTTGCAAGTTTTTGATTTTTTTGTTCTTAACTAAATGGTGACATTAAAAAAAAAAAAAAAACTCCATGGCGACAGTTGAGGAATAGAGGTGTATTTTCGGTGTATTCAAAACCCACTTGACATGATCGATCACCTCAACCCGAGATTTTCAGGTCGAGTTTAGACTGGTACCAGTGGCGGAGCTACTAAGAGCAAAACCAGGGCAGACTAGGTTATTTTCAAAAAAATGGAAGTAAGAAAATAAATAAATTATTGTGTTAATTTAAAAACCTTTTTTGACAATAAACAAGTAATTGTTTTTTTTTTTTTTCATTCACTGTCTTTCAGTTGATGAGTTAATTCTAGAATGAATATATTATAAAGAAAAGGTTTGAATATGAATACAAAATACCTCTTATTTGTTTAATTGTTATCAACAAATTTACCAAAATATCTCTAATAGTTGGTTTTATTAATCTATTGAATCAATATTCAACCATTCATTTTTTTTTACTAAATATGGTGAAATGTAGAAATTAATCTGTAAAACGTAAAAAAATAAAATAAAAATAAAGGTGCCCCACCCGAAGGTATGCCCCTATTGGTACCGTGAAGTTTGCCCTTCTACCCAAATTCTGATTCGAAATATGTAAATAAGTATCTTTCACAAAGTGTTAAATTTGTAAGGATGTTAGGTAGGGGTGGGCAAACGGGTCGAGGATCCGCGGGTTCAACTCGAACCGGACCGTTTTGCTCTAAACGGTCCGAATTTTAATTATGTTTTTTTAGATACGGTTCGGATCGGTCCGAGTCCGTTATAAAACGGTCCGGTCCCGGTTCCTATTTTTAAAAAAGAAACGGTCCGGGTTGGACCCGTTTCAAATCACAATTACAATTTAGGACTTCATTCATTCAACTTCTCTTCTCTTCTGTTCAGGTTCCTTCATTTATTTGTGGTTCCTTCTATTCAGGTTCCTTCATTCATTCATTCATTCATTCATTCATTCATTCATTCATTCATTCATTCAACTTCTCTTCTCTTTTGTTTCTTTGTACAAGTTGTGGTTAGATCTCTGTAGAACTCGTTTGATTGATTTGTATTTGTTTGCAGATGGAGATGGACGCATTACAGGGAGCGATGCGACCAAGTTCTTCACTCTTTCCAACCTCTCCCAGTCTGAACTCAAGTAGGTTTGTTCGTTTAGGGCTTTTGATATCGAGTTGTCTTTTAGGGTTTGTTTATCAGTTTCTGATTAGTTTAGCTGTAAATTTTAAGTCTGTGTATTTAAATACTAATGATTTAAGTATTTGTTATCGAATTGAAACAATCTGAAATGATGATTCAATATGCTTGATAGATAGAGTTGCATTATTACTTTGTTAAAGTTTGATGGACCTTTTCGTTTGCTGCAAGAACAGAAATGTGTCGTTTTCTGTTCATTTGAGACCTATCGATGTTTACCCCTCATCTAGCTACATAGGAGCTTCTTATGCTCGATTTGTTGTTAGGTGAAGCTTAGTGATGGTGGAGGTTTCTCTTTTATTATATTATCTTCATTGACTGTTACTGAAGTAGTCAGATGAAAAACCCTATCGTTGATGATGGAAAAATGTTGTTTTTGCTACAATTATAGAATCTAAGTGATGGTAGTCATGAATGGGTTCTCTTCTCTTGTACTGGAGCAGGTCAGGTTTGCAAGTATTAACTTTATTCTAGTCATTCCCTGCTGGTTAACATTTTACAAATTCTAAAAGGCTATAACCTTGTACAAACTGCAGCACTGGGCACAAAATCATGTCTTATCCTATATTCTTTGTTTCTAATGTTGCTACAAGCACAATTGATTATGTCAAAAGCTTCCTAGATTTGGAACCGTAGGAACCGGACCGTTCCAAACGGTTCGAGTTAGGTTCGGTTCCAATGTTCAAAATGAGGGGATCCGGACCGGACCGGATCCGTTAATTTTAAACGGTTCGAGTTAGATTCCTCCAAATTTGAAATCGATTCGGACCGTGCCCACCCCTAATGTTAGGTGCAAAGATTTAAAGTAAATTTTGAAAAAGAACAACATATATATATATAGATGGAAATATTAGAGTACTTGAGGTGAAAAAATAAAAAAAAAACCATTCCATTTTTTGATGATGAAAATACAAATGAAAATCATAACAACTAAATAAGATACACCATTGAGAATCATATATTCACTGCACCAACTCAATTCATTATTACAAAAAAAATTTAATATCTACATACAAAAACATGGGGTGGGTCAATCCATGTCAATAAGTAGTTTAGTATGCAAATCACTAACGAATTTAGGAGTAAGTTTAGGTTGTTTTATTTGTGTTTTGTTTGGGTTGTTTTTTAGACTTTTTAGATTTTATTCAGTCTCTTTAAAATATAACCATAATACCAAAAGGGGTAGAAGTGTAAAAAAAAAAACTCTAAATAATGCATAAAAGAGACATTCAAACAAAGACTCACCCAAGACAGCCTAAAACCTTTCTATACGTATAGATATGAATTATGTATTACCAAAACTTTTTGCTTTCTTTAATTAGTGAATGATTTGGAGATGATAAGTTAATAACAACTGCATCTGATTTTGTGAGGAGAATCCCATTGCAATTGCCTGTTTTGGCTTACCAAAAAAAAATTTGTAAAAGGAAAATAACTAAAGTACTATTTTTGTACATATTTATTATTGCATAATTAAAGGTGCATCTAAGAATTCCTTCCACAATTAGTCTTTTTATGTAGAATTAAAAGAAATTTGTGGACATACACTTAAGAATCTTTAACCAAATAATAACGTAAGCTCGTGAGAAACATAATTGGCTTAATCCTTCTCCATATGCCATGTGTATTTGCAAAACACCACCTTCTCAAGAGTCGAATTTTTGTGAAAACTGAAATGTGCCTTGTTGTAAGTGTAAAGAAAATTCCTATTAGACACAAATAATGTAGGCAAATATGCCATTTTCACTATTTGTTTAGTTGCACGGAAAATAAACATGCAAATTAAAATCATTTTTGCGAATTCGATTATGAGACCTCCCCTCAAACTTGAATTTTCATGAGTAGTGAAATAGTCTTATGAAAAATCAATTTCTTGTCAATAAATAGACAATCAAACAACGAAAATCTGCATAACAAGAAAAATGAATTTCATTTTTCATGAAAAATGGCCAACCAAACAGACCGTAAATGTTAATGTTGAGATTTATTTTTTTCTCTCAAAGAATTTTAATTGCCTTTATGCTCGAAGAGAATAACTCATATTCTAAAAAAAAATAACTTAAGACAATGATTGTTTGACACCACCAATTCCACTCTTTGACACCACCTCTTTTTTATTGGATCTGCTTAATGACACTATCAATAAAAGAAGTTTTTCTCCCCTCTCACAATTTCTTCTCAAGAACAACAACGACACAACACAGAATAACATCAATAGCAGCAGCGGGCATCCGATGTAGTCGCCCACCGCTTGCCTATTTTTTCCTCCCCATTTGTCCTTTATCTTTCTCATTTTCTTCTCTTCACCCCCCTTTCATCTCTCACCTTGATCTCGCAGCTAAGGGGTGAGGGAGAAGCGCGATCACGAGGTAGGGCTAAGGATATGTATGTACTCTATTTTTCTCACCTAATTTCTTCATTTTATTCTTCTTTCATCTCTAAAAAAAAATTTACTCCTACACAACCTCTGCAAGGACGAGTTCTCCCTTGCGGAGGTTGGTTCGAGGGCAAATGCGAGTGGGCAACCCGTCCTCACATACATGGGCAGACCTACTAAGGGGCGAGTTCTCAACTTTTAAAATATTTTTAGTATATATACTTTAGTTTTAGAAAATTCGATTATATAATGTACAATACAATATAAAAATTGTTTATACATATATTTGAATATGTCCTTGTTGGTGTAGTGGTTGGAGGTTGATTAATTTTTGTAAAAGACTCGAGTTCGATACTCTTCGAGTGCATTTTTATTTTATTTTCAATGCAGTTTTATTAGTAATTGCAAACATTAAAAAATGTTTAGTTTAATAAAAACTTATTAACATTAAAGAAATGAATTGTTTTTCACAAGTTGTATAAAACCTTCAACAAAAAATATTTAAAATTAATATCTAAAATAAAAATTATAGAATTCGATGAAAATATATACCATTAGCTAACTCGTACAAAATTTGAGCCTTATATAAACTATTTATTTTATGAAATTGTATTATGATCATATTAGGTTCGCAAATTTCAAAAATAAATTAGCTTCACCTAGATACGTATCCTAATGTGATGTTATATATTCTAGTTATTATGCTCATTTGCTCTTTGCTAAGGTTATCGATAATGATCTTATTTTGGCTTAAAATTGAATTACACTGAATTCAATTTGGTATATGCAATGTATTTTTTATAATTATATTTTTTTATTAGTTACTAGCTCAGTTAGAAAAATAAATTGACTTTACCATTGATAACTACTATTATCAATTAATAAGTATTTTTCATTTCACCCCCTTCAACTAAAATTCTAAATCCGCCCCTGCTCACATAGTCCTGTGCGGGATTGAGGTTTGGCGATGGCGGTTGATAACAGTGTTGTTGCTATTGCTATTCAGCCTCATGTTGATAAGAAAATAGAGGGAAAAAAAAGGATGGGGGATGACGAGCAGCAACAACAGTGTGAGAAATAAATGATGACGGTGGGGGTGGGAGAAGAACGATGACAACAACAATGCTGCTTCTACTGTTATTGTTGTTGTTTTGAGAAAATAAAAAATAAAAAATGTGATGATGTTAAAAACAGTAATGGCTTGAGATAGAAATGTGGTAGTGTTTAGACAAAAACAAAATGTAGAGAATGGAGGCGTCGCAGTGGAGAATTTGGTGGCGTCAAAATATCTCTGCGTCAACTTAATCATGCTATGGTGCACTTTCAATTGACTTGACATATCAAAACCACGACTATAGGGTCCACAGTTTTACTAAACAAATAAAACACTGTGGGGTCACTCATTGGTTACGCGTCGACGTGGTTCTATCCCATTGGCCACTGTTCCACCAAGTCACGTGTTGAGTAGGTGGGACAGTTCCCCACTATGTGACGAGTCACGAATGCGGGGCAGGAGCCGTCAAAGTCATTGCAAACAGATCCTACCTTTCTTTCTTTCTTTCTCTCTTTAATTAATAACGCATTTTAAACAATTGTCATCAATGTCCTTAGGTGTCATGATATTGACGTGTTTCCGTCGTTTTTCTACTGTTCCCATTGTTGGCAAGGGGGTCGCTTTTGCGACCGATGTTACCCGTTTAATCATTCAAAGACATTAAAAAAAAGTAACTAGGAACGCTTTGGGCCCACTGGGGTCACTGACATCCCCAATGCTATTTTGTTTGTTTGGTTTGGTTTGGTTTGGTTTGGTTTGGTTTGGTTACTATTCATCGCCGGAGTTAAAAGATTTTCATGATGATGATCTATCGTACGCGTGGCCATGTCACTGTGAGCTTCTTTGCTTGGTGATTGGATTCTATGAGAAAAAAAAAAAAGTAACACATTTTATTCCCTTCAAGTTGATATCAAAAAAGAGAAAGAAAAGAAAAGGGAGGGTGATTTTTTGACACTACTAATTCTTCTTTTTAGTACCATTATCTCGACTTTTCTATTTGACACCTCTACCTTTATGTCTAACACTATTATCTGTTTTTTAACACCGCTAATATAAACCCAACAGTCAAAAAATTTCTCTCCCTCTCCATTTCTTATGTTTTTTTCTCTTTCGGAAACAACACCACCACCACACCACCTCACCCCGGTTGCATTTTTCTTTTCCTCTCTTCTTATTTTCCTTTATTCACCTTATCTTCTTCTTCTTTTTCTTCTCTTCTTCTTTCTTCTCAAGAACAACAACAAGAATAGAGAAACAAGCCTTATTTTATTTTCCTCTTATTCTCTTCTTATTTGTAATTTTTTTCTCTTTTCACGTTCGCATAGACATATGCGAGCGGGGAACTCATCTCCGCAGAGTCCTCCGCGAGGAAAGGTTCCCTACTTGCAGATGTTTGTGCAAGGGCCAAATTGTTATGCCCTCACATAAGCCTCCACGAGGATGGAACCCATCCTTGTGCGTGTTTGTGCGAGGGCAAAGGGTGAAAAAAATATAGAAGAAAAAATGAAGAGGAAGAAAGAATAAGGTAGGGGCGGGGAGGGTGGTGCGGCCAGCGATGGGGTGGGGGTTGTTCTTGAGAAGAGAGGAGAAGAAGAGGAAGAAATGAAAAGAAGAGGGAAGGAAAGAAAGAAGGTTGGGAAGTGCGACATAATCGAGCAATGCATCCAGAGTTGGGAGAAGGTGGTGCGGTCGACGGCTGGGCAGGGGTTTTTGGTTGCTCTTCCTGTGAAGAGAGAAAAATAAGATGAAGAAAATATTATTTTATTGGTGGCGTTCTTCAGTAGAACAAATAAAAAGAAGAAGAGAAGTGGTGTGTCAAATAGGAGATTTGGTGATGTCTTGCATTTTCTTTCATTCGACATGATATTTGGAGATGAAGTCGATGGATGGTAACTCAGCTAGTAAATTTATTATACTTGATTGAATGGTTCAAAACAAGAAACCCTTATAAATCGGTTTAAAAATATATACTCTCTATCTGATTGCACCTATCAAAGAAAGAAAGAGAAAAAAAATCTATACTCATTTCACTAAAGAGAATAAAATAGAAATGAGAAAATCGCATTCATTGGACTATAAACCGAAGAAAAACAACCCCAAAAGGCCTTCATTATGTCAACATTTCAGCGGAGTAGATTATATTATAGGCCAAGAATATTTCAGAATTGTTTTGACTCAGCGCAGTTGTTATTTATATTTTTA